>JBBMFX010000007.1:9252248-9262408 GCA_037832545.1 Rhabdalestes septentrionalis | reverse complement strand
ACACACACACACACACACACACACACACACACACACACACACACACACACACACACACACACACAAAACACACACACCTGAGCTCTTGCTGGGCGGCTGTGGTGTCCAGGGTGTCCTCCAATTCAGTCCTCAGGGCCTCTAACTCCTCACCCAGATCCCTCCTCTGCTTCTCAGCCCTCTCCCTCATTCCTCTTTCGTTTTCTACCTCCTCCTTCAGCTCTGACACCTGAGACAAAGCCTCCCTCAGAGCGCGCTGTGCTTCTGCACGCCGGGCACCTTCCTCTTCCAACCTGAAACACACATGTATAAATACACAAGTAAGGTCTGCTGTTAAATGTCCTTCTGTTCTGCCTTTTTTGATATTTTCTGATTATTATAATCATAGGAATAACCGGTTAATCATAGGAATAACCAGTAGACTTAATAGCTAATACAATCCATAGTGACAGTCCTAGCCTGTATGTTTATGTGTATGTATGTATGTGTCTGTATGTATGTACCGTGTCTGTAGTGTGGTGATCTCTTTCTCTCTGTTGGATAGGCTGCTGCGGAGCTCCGAGACTAGCAGACCCAGATCAGTGAGCTGTTCTTGGGCCTCGGCTGCTTCGCCCTCCATGCGCCGCCTCCATTTTTCCTGCTCCAGGCGGCCCTGCTCCTCTCGCTTCAGACGCTCTGAAGGAAGGTCAAAGGGGTTGTGCAATGAATTAGAAATTTTCCATAGCAGGTATTGACATTAACACAGTACGTATGAGCTGTGAATTAAGAATTATAAACAATTTTACCCTCCAGGTCAGCAATGACAGCATCCTGCTTGTTCTTCAGCTTGTTAAGACTCTTCACCTTTTCCTCTTCTTCAGTCACCTGGTCTGTTACCTCATTCAGCCTCTCCTCCAACTGCTTCTTCTCCTGAAATAAAGAAGAGCACAAGAGACAGACATGTGGAGTAAGTATGGTCAAAAAGTAAGTATGTGGTCCAAAATCCTGGATACCCGACCGAGTTTATAATGACAGCGATAAAATACATCCTATTAAAAACTGGACCAAGATAACATCTCCAATTTAGGATTAAACTGATTGCATATTAGCTCAACACAAGTCTTCATTAAAGCCTGAGATCATCAGCCCAGACATGCTGTTGTAAATGTGTAAATGCGTTCGTCCAAGTCAGTCAAGTTTAACCCCAGATTTAAAACAGAACATGTGGCTCATAAAAGGTCAGAATGACACTGACAGGGCTTGAACATGTGCTATCATGTATTTGTGACAATCAGAAAAGTGAGATATGAGAGACCTTGCTCAGTCTGTCTCTCTGCTCTCCTGCAGTCAGGGCCTCTGTCTCCAGACTCTTCACTTTGGTTTCCAGGGTAACCTTCTCCAGCAGGAGTCGCTGCCGTGCCCCCTCTTCCTCTTCCAACTGCTCTTCTAAATCCTACGAGAGAGAGAAAACCGAAATAACATATTTTGGACAGTACAAACTCCACCAAGACAGAACCCACGGCTTCACTCACCTGCACGTGCTGCTGCATTCGTTTTTTCTCATTGGTTAACTGCACGCCCCTCTCTTCCTCTTCCTCCAGTCGCCCCTCGAGCTCTCCTAGCACATCCTCCAGCTCCTGCTTACGGCTGGCCAGCCGTGCTCTCATCTCCTCCGCTTCGGCGAATAACTCGGCCTCCGCCTGTAGCTGGTCTGTAAGCACGGACTTCTCTTCCAATAGCTGAACAATGTGTGAGGAGCACAGCAGTTTAACAACTACGTTAGCAGCTAAAACCATGGTTTTAATTGCAGAACCAAAGTGCTGATCAGGCCACAGAGACAGACAAAAAGAGTGGGCAACTGATGTACCTGTTGATGTTTTCTCTCTAGTTCTGTATACTCATGCTCCACTTTGCTCAGATTGTCTTTGGCTTTCTGAAGCTCTGCCTCTCGAGCTTGAATTTCCTCATCTTGCCGGGTTACCTGCAGCAGTGGCTTCACCTAGAGATGGATTGCAGGTCAAAGGACCAACTGAATTATGTTTGACAGTAGAAGATATGATTCTTCATCCAGACATTGTTAAATCAAATATGAAATATATTCAATTCATTCAATATTGAAGACCCTTTCCATTTGATTCTGCATTCCACGGCAGTTGTTACCTTAGTGAAGAGCCTCCACCACTGCCAGTTACGGAGCTTCAGATAAGCGGCGCAGTTTCTTTGCATTACTCGTAGGGCACTTAGCTGCTGCTGCTTCTTCAGAAATGCCCTGCAACAAAAATACACATTATTTAATACACATGCATGCATACACACACACACACACAGTGCAGAAACATATTGTGATTCATCAGTGTGAATATATAATTTTCCCAACTGCTCAGTTTATGAGTTAATAACACACCATTCTGAATGACAATCTAAAAGGTTCCAACAGTCCAAATCTCTTCTTAAAAACATTTAACTGAATCAGAACATAGCATATTTTTTCTGTCAAAAGAAACAACATTCTATGCTTCTTAAGAACATCAAAGGACCATTCATGCTAACAACAGCCTCATAATTAGGTATTATACTGGACCACATCTGTTACATCAGTCGACCATTTAAAAGCACAAACACAAACACAGATGTGCGCACCTCCTTGCCAGGTATCCGCGGGCAGCGCTTTGGAAGTGAATGATGGTGTCTGTGATCTTCAGGTCTCTCTCCTCTTCCAGGTGAGCCAAGACTCCAGCTCTGAAAAACACTTTACTCTGGCCCACCCGGAACAGGTTTCGATCCAGCTCCAGAGCACTGATCTGAGCACAGTCACATCACTTTCGGTCATCACATCGATATCGTACTCAAGCAGTACACCACATTCTCTGCATGGTGTTTAACGCCCAGTGGCAATATAAGCTTTAGCAGTTTCAGCTAACAGTATAAGCTATAACATTTTCAACTGAAAACCAGCTTGTTTACTGGACACTGCGTATTACCCATTCCACACCTACATAATCAAATACACTAAAATACTCAAAGACACATTAGCTAGACTACCATGCAGTCCGTATTCTGAATAATTATCTGATAATTAATTTTAGTTGAATTGGTCGTGCAATACTTTTTGGCCATACCACAGAACTGATTGGTGTTCAGTTTCTTTATCTGAAACAAAAGGTTTGTGTGCTGGCACTCACCATGAGCTCACAGGCCTGTTTCCCATCCATGAACGTGCGAGGTATGGCATTCGGAGTCAGAATTTCATACCTGAGAGACAGTAGAAAGCAGAAAAAGAAGAACAAAAAATAATAAGGCAAAGGACTTCCTATTAGATCATTCAGACTGATCTAAGAGTGAGGGGATAAGGAGGCCTGTGGGTACAATAGAATAAAACAGTTTCTAATCAGGTGGTTCTGATGGCTCAGTAAATACTTACACAAATAAGTGGTAAAAGACACACGAACACAAACATGCATAAACACACACACACACACACACACACACACACACACCTCTGTCTGAACTCCTGAAAGGGGATGCGGTTGGGGAAGCCCTGTCTGCATATCCTTATTCCCTCCAGAACTCCGTTACACCGCAGCTGATCCAAGACAAGATGAGGAGTCAATTTCCCAGCCTAAAGTGGAGGAAGAAAATCAGTGGAGAGGTGAGGCCTTTAACTCGTGCCATTGAAGGGATTTCATCACAATCCATAATATATATTAAACCCTATATTTTGTTTAAATCAATTACATTATTATCATTCAACTATGATCACTGATTACTCCAGAGTATTTTAAAGGTCTCTCTCACCCTCTTTTCATGGTTGGGGATGATGCAGCGCAGGAAGTTGGGGTTGGTATTTCGCAGTGTAGCCATCAGTTTGGTCAGTGACTCTTTGTACAGCTGCCCAACTGTCCGGAACATACCCTTCTTCGTCTTCAACCCCGCTGCTCCAAAAGTCACCGGCCCACTGCCTTCAGTCAGCCCAGCAGACGCCACTTGGTCCAAACCTACAATCCTGTCCACTGAGGAACACACACAATATGATGTGTGATATGCCAATTCTACATGATAGCATTAAATCACTGACGTTCTGTCAACTTCATTCTGTAATCGATGTAAAGCCTGTTACAATCTATGCTGGTTTTCTCAAAAACTGAATAGCACTTTTAAAAATCTGATCAATTGTGCCATAAAAAATTTATTTCCCCATAAATATTTTCTCCTGGAATGGTCGTCTACAAAAGGCAGCGATAGCAGTAATTTTTCGATTGGTTAATTTTTCCGAAGAGAAAACCAGCAGGAGTCCTATAATGGCACAACTTCAGATGCCTAAAAAACGTATTAAAAAGAATGAAAGCCTCCTATTACTGGAAAAATACCCCCAAAAAACTGCAAAAAAATGTATGCTATTCAGTTCAGATTTGAAAACAGGCCACATGGTAACAAATCAAACAGGCATGCACTTTTTTCATTTGAACATTATAAAAAACACAAGGTATATTCAAAATTGTTCTGTGTTAAATACGCTAAACGTCCAGCAATACCCGGACATACATTATAATTAATGAATTCAGCCACTTTATAGTGAACACATTGCCATCACAAGTGCAGTCTCGCCCAACAGCAACATGTAATTTCTTCCCGGAAACATATATTTTTGGCCTAAAATCATCTTTCTTCGAAGGCAGTTTCCACCGTGAGGCAAGAGATTTACCAAATAAAATCATGTTTGTGTTTTGTCTTTCATTCGATCTGTCAGATTAGGTTCATATGCAAATCAAATTGCAAACTCTTCTCTCATCTCAGGATGCAGTTACCCACAAATGTGGTGTGATTTCATCCCAATGCAGCAGAAAACATACGGGGTGCAATTTTATAACATCTGGACATTTGAAACTGATGTTTTACTTGCCAAATTCTATAACTTAAAGCATAAAAAGGGATTCTTAAAGCATAAAATAGACACAGAATCACATCACAAGCTACAGCCACAAATCTACAGAGCTATGGAAGCAACCATTCCAGCGAAACAAGAGTGAATACTAAAGAAGCTCAATATTACACTAATGAGAACTACTACACAGCAACTGCAGCACACGAAAGTGTACAGCACACACACACACACACACACACACACACACACCCCCCACAACCACCTTATATAGGAGAAACTACATAATGTGAAAAGCAAAAGAGAATAGAATAAACAAACATGGAATAAAGGGTAAAAAAGACTCAATGGAAAACTATACATAAATATAGACACTACATGGTCAAAAGAATGTGGACAGTCCTTTCAGGGTTTCAGCATTTATGTGCAAACCGGTATATAAGAGCACACATTAGAAAATAGAACGGGGATAATACAGAGCCCTTATGAACTACAGAGCTCTTATGACACCTTCCCACAAGCCACCTGCCAGCGTTCCTTCTAAATATGCTCCTGTCAATTACTGATGCTACCTTGTAAAATGGAAGCATCTGAAGCCGAGCTCTGGAGCAGTTAAAATAACTGACAAATCATGCTTAACCAACTGGTAGTCTAATGTACAAATCTGGGTTTGGTTTTGTGCCATGAGAACCTTGCCCATTAGACAACACTAATGTTCGGTGGAGGACAAGTATTTGTCCAGGACTCTGATTTCTACTTTGTGGAAAGAGTTGGAAGAAGACCCAGTGCACAAACACAGGTCTAGAATGACACAGTCTAACAGGTTTGGTATGGAGAAACTCACATGTAAATTCACATTTAATGTGACTAATTATTCTTATAAATGTCTTTTGAATTAACAGAATTCAATTCTCACTGACACACACCATAAATCCGCCAAAAAGCCTCCTCAGAAAAGTGTAGGGTTTTACAGTCAAAAAGGAGAGGTCAACATGCCCATTGTTTTGGAATGGGATTTCCAACAAGCTCCAACAGGCGTGATGGTCCACATGATTTTGGCCATATAATATATATGTATATGCAACAGACATGACACAGAATGAGAAGAATGGAGAGTTTCAAAACTTTGGAACAAATGTTTGGGCGGATAAACCTACTGCTGTCAGAGCCATTGGTCTGCAGTGTGGCATAGGAGTCAAAAAAGTAGACACGAGGAAGAGTCTGAATATCTGAGGAGGGGGAAAGACACAGAGAAGAGGAAGAGGAGAGAAGAGAAGAGAAGAGATAAGAAGAGAAGAGAAGAGAGGAGAAAAGTAAAAAGAAGAAAAATACAAGAGAAGAAAATAGAAAAGAGAAGAGAAGAAAAGAGAAAAGAAGAGAAGAAAAGAGAAGAGAAGAAAAGAGGTAAGAAGAGAAGAGAAGAAAATGGAAAAGTAGAGAAAAAAATAGAAAAGAAGAGAAGACAACGGAAAGAAGGTCAAAGGGTGACAAACGTAAAGATAAATAAATAAAAGTTTGAGAGGCAAAAAAAAAAAAAAAAAGAAAACCAGAGAGAAACAGGAGGTGAGAATCATGTTAGTACATGATAATGATAAACTTAACATTAGTGTGTAACTAATCACTAATCACTGTGATCAGAAAGAATAATCACAGAAATACTAATTTAGTAGATTATGTCCAGTTGATACTGTCATTGACAAGTGACAATACACAGACAAAGTTTTCCTTACTGTGTGGCATTCCTTATAAAGAGTGCAGGAAATTAGTGCACAACTGTGTACATATTGCTAAAAAAATTACACATGTTCAACAAACACACACACACACACACACACAAACACACACACACGTGTACACACACATCTTCTCACCTTCTCTCCAGAGCTCTGATATGAAATGGTCAGATGACTGGTGTAGAAGAGATGCTACATTATCATTCAGAGGATCCATGTTTTTCACTAACCATTCATCTGCCTTATAGTCCACCTGAGAGAAATAAGGATGAAAAAAACAGACAGAGAGAGAGAGAGAGAGAGAAATAGAGAGAGAAAAAGAGAGAGAGGGAGAGGGAGAAGAAATATAGAGAAAGAGAGAGACAGACAGAGAGAGAGAGAGAGAGAGAGAGAGAATCTAGTGAAGTCTGCAGACAACAGACAGAGATGATATGAAAGAGACACAAGACCAAACCTTGCCAGCGTAGTGTATAATAGAGAAATCAGCTTCTTCACGGAGCTGCCGTGGCCGGAAGAATTTGGGATGGGTGCCCTGCTCAGCAGACAATTTCTCCACAAACGATCGATCTGTTGCCCGTGGAAACCAACACTCTTCATCCAACAGTGCCAACACACCAGGAGGATGTGCCTGTTATACCAACCAAGTAAAAGAAATAAAAGACTAATGAAGCAATTAACCTCACAAACCTTACAAAGAGTTCTGCTCGTTGAACCTAGATCAGCAGATCGCAGAGTTTTACTGTGTTTTATTTCATTATATAAAAAAAATATGGCTTGCCAAAACAGGAAATATTGGTACAAATCTAAACTCATATCTTAAGAATTAGAACTGCATTGTTAACAATGCATTGTTTCTTTTTTCCTTCTTCTTGTGCTGCAAAAATGTATAAAAAATACTTTTTGATATTTAGGTTTATATTAAGATGTATAGTTTTATACTCTTTTATGTAGACTAAACAAAATAGATAAATGGACTTATACATGGCAGGAGAATCACTACCTCTTATGGTTTGATTATAGCAACACATACACACACACACACACACACACACACACACACACACTGACCGGTCTCTCGATGAGGTCGATGCAGGGCTGCAGGTCCAGGCCAAAATCAATGAAGTTCCACTCAATGCCCTCGCGCTGGTATTCCTCTTGCTCCAGCACGAACATGGTGTGGTTAAAAAGCTGCTGCAACTTCTCATTAGTATAGTTTATACACAACTGCTCGAACGAGTTCAGCTGGAAAAAGAATAAAAAAGGAACCATAAGCTGTGAAAGATTGCATCCAATAGCACATTTCTAATTCTGAATGAGTTCAGAATAATCAGCAATGGTCGACTGGTGTGTTCAGTTTCCCCTTCCCTTAGTCTTACCTGGAAGATCTCAAAGCCAGCGATGTCCAGGATCCCGATAAAGGAAGCTCCTTGCCTCTGCCTGCGATCCAGTGCCCGGTTGATGCGGTGTACCAGCCACCTGAACAGGCGCTCGTACGTGGCCTTTGCCAGAGCCTCCACCGCAAAGTCTGCCTGAACACACACAACCGCAGATGCAGAAATGAATCCTTCCCTTCATGCCTTTATTTTCATGCTTCCAAACCATTCTGTTATTCTCTAACATCACTGTTAAGTGGAATAACAGAACTATATCTGTGCAAACACACTCAATACACACACACAGACCTGCTCCTTGGTCTGGGCCTTCTGTACATATTCACGGCCCACTTTGATCCGAGGAGTGAGGATGGCTCGGCTGAACTCCAGCACGCTAATGCCCAGCAGGTGGCAGAGTTTCTGTGCGGCCGTGTCGTCAGGCATAGAGGCCTGGTCTGTGTTCTTCTCCTTTTGAAAGGAAATATTTCCAAACTGCAGCACGGAAGAAATCACCTTCAACATAGCTGAAAGAGAAAGTGAGAGGGTGTCTTTTAAGAACATAAATTTAAGGCTAAGTTAACACTGGCAGATCAAATCTTTAACGATAAAACATAAATGGTCCAAGAATCTTTTTCTAGCACCCCTGTGGCAGTACTTATACATTGTGTTTTACTGTTGCTAGTTTTCTTGACTCTGCAGTCTGCTTTGATTTTGACCAGTCATAACTACACTTGTTTATATCTTCCCCGGGGTAAAGGTTAGGACTTTCATTAGTGGATACACAATTTACTTCTTCTTTTACCAGAAATGTTCAGAGCATTCTATATGAGTCTAGCGTTTTAATATGATATTTCAGGTATGCACAGTGAAAACAGCATTTCACAGCATTATTCCTCCCCCCCTCGTGTCTTACATGTGGACTCTTCTGGAGTGAAACCCATGATGTTCATGGAGTCCATGGTCTGAGTGAAGTTCTCTGAGTCACTCTGGCCTGGAACAGGAACAGATCCTCCACAAAGGAAGCGGTACTGATCGGCACTGCCCAGGAGCAGCTCGGCTGGAGAGAAAAGAAATAAATCATCTTTCTTTATAGAGCACAACATACGTGCAAGTTTAAACACAGAAGTGGGTGTTTTCAACTTTTCACCTTTTGTGGCCTCAGAGGCTCCACAGAGTAACTGATAGAAAATATGGAAGGTTCTCTCATCTTTGGCCTGGCGGATGGCTCGAGACTTCTCCAACAGGTCTAACACAAACAGCGGTTAAGGATCCATACACAGCATAAAGACAACAGGAATGCACATTTTGTGAGCAAATTGCAGTGGAATAAAAGGAAATAGGTCAAACCAAGTAAAAGGGCGTGTATTGCATGAATAATGTTCACAAATTCAAATGATCGAAGGATACAGGTCTCTATGTTGGCACCGACTATGTAGCCAGTTACATCAAAATTGATACGGATGAATTTGCCCTGAAACACAGTTAAAATCAGACATTCTGCATAGATTTAAGCACGAAAGTGAGGGAACGAGAGGAGATAGTCTTACAAATCTGGAGGAGTTGTCGTTTTTGACAGTCTTAGCATTTCCAAAGGCCTCTAGGATGGGGTTGGCCTGCAGCAGCTGTCTCTCTAACTCCCCCTACAAGACAAAGAAAACAGAGCCTTAGCACTTAACCTGCACAGCCTTGTTCCAGCACTGTGTGTGATGCTGCTAAGCTCCAGCAACTACATGGTGAATTTCATAATGGATATAAGCAAGAGGGAGCAGCCAGCTATCACTATACACACACACTAAAGAAATAACAACTTTCTTCTGAAAGGAATGGTATTCCAATTGCTCTGGAAGGAGTCAGACAGGCAAGACATGTGTAGAGTTTAATATTTGCTTCTAAAGTTTAGAATGAGGACTATGAGTTTAATGTTGCAGAAGTCAAAAGTCACACAATTCGCTTCCAAAAACTATTCTCCAACTCATTCAAACTGCTTTCAGTTCTTGCAGACTTGTGGACATGGACACAGATCTTGCCAGTGTGAGTCTCTTCCTCGCGCCCATAGACCCCGGGATAGGCTCCGGGTACCCTAGTAAGGATAAGCAGATACAGAAAATGACTGAGTCTGCACCTTAATGACGAGCTCAGTGCAGTTTGAATGGATCGGGAGAGTCGTGTTTTTTTCTGGAAGAAATCCCAAGGACAAAA
>JBBMFX010000007.1:9237472-9248140 GCA_037832545.1 Rhabdalestes septentrionalis | reverse complement strand
CACATATATATATACACATATTTATAGTGTGTTTTGTTGTACCTGAAAAGTGGATGTATATCTATATATATCTTTATATATTTGAGATTAGAACCCAAATCTTAAACTCTACCCAGAAATGAAACACACAGCTTTGGTCCTATCACTTTGTTCTATCGCTCTGTTTCTGCCAAAACCAGGAACTTTTTGAAAATATATGAATTCAAGATCAAGGCTGTATTAGTTTTGGACAATGTGTGCCTCCATTCAGTCAAAACAATCAAACATCAACACACACTTACATATATAAGTCCTGAGTAGTAGCGTTCTCTAAGGTTGTGCAGGACAGAGGCCTCATTAAGGCAGGTGAGGTCAGCCATGTCCTCCACTTTACTGAAACGGGGCGGGTTCATTCGCTGAAGCTCCTCCCGTAGCAATGTCAGCTTCCGCCCACTGTCTGTAAGCTCCACCTCCACCTCATCACCCCGTTCCTCGCGCACACTCGCCGAATGGCAAAAGGAAAAGAAAAGAGATGCACATTGCACTCCTAGAGGTCACAGACACATTCAGTTCTATTCAACATTTTAATGTTGCTGTATTTTATTTGGCCACAGAACCTCTCTAATAAATTCACACACCCTGTATCAACTTCAGCAGCATGTGTGTGGGCCCTGTCATTTCATATAAACAGTTACAGACCCATTTTCTGCTAATCTTCCCTCTTTGAGTGTATAGACTCCTTCCCCCCACATATACATATACACGTATTACACACCAGCGAACAGAGCGTACATTCATGGCGATGGAGACAGACAGGCTGAGGGGGAGTGTGTTTGGGAGTGAGAAAGAGCGACAGAGATACACTGAGATATGAAGGGAGAGTGTGTGTGAGAGTATGAATACAGCAAGAGAGAGAGAGAGAGAGAGAAAGAATGACAGCGAGAGGGGGAGAGTGTCCAGCACTTCCTATTTGAGGTCATTAGGGCTACATTGCGACTCCCTCACTCTTCCTCTATCCCTCTCTTCTTCTGACAATCAGTCACACAGTCACATTCTCAGCATGGGACGTATTAAAACGAGGCCTCTATCATGCTGCTGTTTAGCATTCAGCACTGCAGGCTCAACAAGCATATTCTTCTATTCATAGAGAACCTTATCAGAGCCCTGGAGTGCTGCTATGGAACTATGTCACTGAAGAGAACGGCAGAGGTTATTAGAGTGTAACACTGGAACCAGAACAGTGAAAGCTCTAGAAGAGAACTCAAAACCAAGAGATGACCATCTTGATTTAAACCAAACACATACACATGCTGTATCTAGGGGTGGGCAAAAGTAATATATAGCAGAATGCTTCCATACATTTTTCCATACAATATATCATAATATTACTTTCTAGAAACAGACCAGTAACATCCAGTCATCTAAGATTTCATGAATCTACTCAAAAACAATGAATGTAATGATATTTCACACCGTGCAATGCACTAAATCCAGTTCAACTGGAATAATTATTAGGATTGTAACAATACAACTAAACATTAACTTAATTTTGATACATGATGTAAATGAGCTGAATATAGTGTTAAACCAGTAACAATCAACAATCCAGTCCAGAGCATTCATGTCATATGTCATCTTCCTTCTGCCTTCCTGCTTTAGGTTCATTAGTAAATTGTGCCACAACTGAATAGTCACTGGATTTTAATTCCTTTAATTCCTAATTTCATTACAGATGACTGTGTTGTTACACCCCTACATATTATGCAGTTGGTCAATGTTCTAGAAAACCAGGCTTCAGGAAACCCAGACAGTTCTCACTTTTGATTTAACCCAACTGGGTTCCTCTGGGGAAGAACTGATGATTTCCAAGTTTTACATATGTTGATATCCAAGACATATCACCGTTCCACTAAATCATAATAAAAGGGATTAAATGGGTCAAATATACAAAACATTTTTTTCTAATTCCACAAAAAAAGAATGTACAGTTTACCCCAAAAACTGCCTACCACTTTTAACAATTAGGACAATTTTCTCAATTGGTGAAAATTAAATGAACGATGATACAAAAAGAAAATTGTATCAGTTTGGTGCTGCAGAAGCTACAAAAGTTACACAGTATGACCCAGCTGTATCCACTTCCTCACCTCGAAGCCATGTTTCTCAGAGGGAACCCAGACGAGTCTCTTAGCCGCCCAATCAGCTTGACTGGAAGCAGAGAATACCGAGGTGGGCGAGCTTGGTCCAGCATCCATAGAAAGAAAGCGGGTGACATCATTAGCACCGCCCGCCGCCAGCTTGGACATGGCAATGATGCTGTGAGAGAAAGAGAGAGAGCATTCATTCCTCTTTTAAACTCCCAGAGTAAACAAGCATGCAAAGGTCTTGTAACATTTCTTCATAGTCTTTCATCAAAGATCCCAAAAACTCCCAAACCAATACAAATATGAATATATGGGCTGATGTCATTAATGAGTTGTAGAATGTCATCCTGTCAGCAACAGAGGCTGGCAGGCTGCAGTGAGGATGGAGTTTGGACCTGATTTGAGAAACACCTCTAGACTATACCTTAAAAAAACCTTTCTAACAAAACTTTCTTTGCCAATTCACATATATGTATACAGCTTCCAAGAAACTGTTCTCTGTCATCTTAGCATGTTTTCCTTTTACAGGGTGCTGTTACAAAATTACAACACCATTAGTTGGATGCTAGAACACTGCATATCAACCCATTAGTGTGCTGGCAGAAATGAGCACTGTCTTAATGGTGGCAGTGGAAAATCTAAAGCTACAAACTGAATTACAAGCAGTGCAGTGTAATGCTTGACTGGCACATGCTCATGGATTAGTGACCATCTCTGTCTCTCAGTGTAAAAAACATGTTTGGTCATGTTATAACTATAAAAAATAATCCGCTGGCAGATGAAGCACAGATATTTGTTAAAATACTATTAAAAGTTCAGTTACCTCAAAATATTATGGCAGCACAGAAACGAACTTAAAATGAAACACATTTCTTACCCTGTGTGTACTGTAATGAGCTTCACTACAGCACTGTTAACCTCCACCACTCTCATGAGAATAGTGGTCATTATTTTACAAAATTAAAATCTATAAAATGAGTAGGGATGTCAAGTGATTAAAAATCGAATTAGTTACCAGCTCTCTGATTAATTAATATTTTAACTGTAAAAGTGTATACAGCCAAATTTGTAATTCCTTTTTTAATTGGAGCATCTTCACATGTTGATGAAAATGATGAGCTTTTAAAAAAAATTCAAAACATTTTTACTATTTATTGCTAGTGAAACAGCACAGAATTATCAGATGAACAAAGTTCAAAATGTTGTGGTGTGGTAATCGTGCTCAGATTGATACATCACTAAATTATCCCACAAATTGGCTCCCACAAAGACAGACTGCTCTTTATAAAGTAAAAAATTTGATGGAAGATGAATCAAAATATGTGAGGTGAGTGGGTGTAATTGTGAATGTGTGAAAAGGTCTAAATCATTTTGACTGGGAAATGTACTGTTTGTTCCTGGCAAATGTTCATTATTATATCCTGTTACCTTTCGCTTTCTTCCAGTGACAGAAGAGAACATAAAGCACACTTCCACTGAGGCAAATATTCATATCAACAAAATAAATAAACAGCAGTTTCAGTATGGCTCTCTCGGTGTACACTCTTTATATCACAGACATTATATCACAGCAGTGTAGTTCAGTTCTTCCTTACAAAAGGTTATGTTGGATAAAGTGAGGGGGAGGTCAGGTTTATAGGTGTCAAATACTTCTATACCCACAATCGCTGTCATCATCAGAGAACACAGCATGTCAAGCAAACAAGCCAATTACACACAGAGCAGTGTGGATACAGGAGGATGGTGGAGGAGCTGCTCTGAGTGAGGGATGGGTGGATATAGACAAAAGAGAAGGGAGAAATATACCCAGTATCTCTGACATGGTTGCTTTGTGTCCGAATCAATGAAAAAAAAATATGGATTTTGTGTCTGTATCACCTATACCTCAAACATATACTAACATATCGGCTGCTGGTTGTCAATAATACGCGCTTGCTTCTTGTTCCATTCTTAGTAGCATGTGACATGCCCATAGTATTGCTATGGGTTAAATATCGGTTACCATATAACAACATCTATACAGCTTGAAAAGATCTGCTTCACCTCAGCCATTATAATAAGAGGAGTATAATTCCAGAGTAAAGACAATGGTTATATTTTTATCATAAAGGTCTGGGCAGATAATTGCTAAAACTCCAATTCTTCTGTATGACTGCTCATTTAAACCCATAGTTGTTGAGACAGACACTTTTCTCTTGTACAGCTAACAATTTACATACTGCTACTCTAAAGTGCTTGAATTTTCTTCATTTTACTGTATTTATATCCCTTCTAAATGTTCTATTACTATGTAACGCAGATGTAGGTGGATTTGTTCACAACTATATCAGATATCACACATCAACAGCCATCCATAATTCCTATGTCCGTGCATCCTTGAGACAACAGAAATTTCTTCTCATTTTACATAAAAGATAAAATGATCAAAATGATAAATGATCTAATTAATTGCACTTTATTTATAGTGATAAAAATAAGGCGTATAGAACGTGTGTGTGCATCTAAAAGAAATGTTTGCCTCTTCTCATTGCATGCACTGTTGTCTGTACATGTGTGTGTGTGTGTGTGTGTATGTGGGGAGTTTGTGTGCATGTAAGATCGTGGTGGGGGAGACTCTGTGTGGAGCAAGTTTGATGGCAATGTAGAATGACAAGGCAGGCCTGACAGTAAAAAGTGGGGAGTGAAATCATCATATATGACCTCATACTGGAAAGCAGGCCATCTCACTGTACTCGCCCTTTCTCTGTCCGTGCCACAGCATGGCCTTCAAATCAAATCTTTACCAAATCATTTTCCTCGTACACTACAGTAAAACAGGCCACCCCCCTGTAACCCACTTCCACCTAGCACCCAGAGTGAAGGAGCCTCATTCCAAATGACATATACGGAGCTCTGGAAGTACATACACCTGTCAGATATCATATTAAAACCACAGACAGGTGAAGAGGATAACATTGATGATCTCACTACACCTGGCAAAATGTGAGGTATATTATGTAGTATGTGAATAATCTTGAATTATGATGAAAAACACATAAGGACCTTAGTGACTTTGACAAGAGCCAAACTGTGATGTCTAGACAACTGAGTCAGAAAGTGGTTCAAGGAAGGACAACCGGAGGACTGGCAATGTGATCATAGGTACCCAAGTTTCACTGACGCCTATGGGGAGCTGATGTTAGCCTGTCTGTCCTCCTGTAGAGCTGGAGCAACTGAAAAGGGTTTCATGCTGGCTATGATAGGAAGGTGTCCGAACATAAAAGTACATGGATGTTTAATGGGCTGCATAGACACAGACCAGTCAGAGTCCCCATGCTGACCCCTGTACACCACAAAAAGCCCCTTTAATGGCCATGTGAACATCAGAACTGGACCACAGAGTATTTGGAAGAAGGTGGCCTGGCATGATGATTAACAGTTTCTTTTAAACATTGTGGTCGACCAAGTAGTTGTGTTTGTCACCAGAATGCTCTCTGGGAAGAAGGTAAGGTGGAAGAGGCAGTGTGATGATCTGTTCTACTGGGAAACACTGGGTTCTGTCATTCATTTGGATTTTACTTTCACACACACCACCTACCTAAACACGGCTGCAGACTAATTACACCGCTTCACAGTGTTCCCTACCTGCACCGGACCCTTTCAGCAGGATTACGTCCCCCGTCACACTGCAAAAATTTCTCCCTTGTCTTAATCTGAAAGAGCATCTGACGGATTTGCTGGACAAACTTGTGAGATCTACGAAGGTCCCATTTCTCAGCTGACAGGACTTAAAGGATCTGCTGCTAAAGACTTGGTGCCAGAAACCACAGCAGAAGTCGTGTGGAGTCAGTGCCTTGATAGTCAGGGCTGTTTTGGTGGCATGTGGGGCACCTATACAGTACTAAGCAGGTGGTTTTAATATTATAGCTGACATTGTATGTGTTTCTGTGTAATTAAGTGGTAGAATATGTTTTGTTAATACTAAAACATGGGAACACACTAAAATGATGTTAAAATATGATTATGCCTAACCATAGAGGCCCATTACATAAATGACCAGAAGTCACATATTTAAGCCTTTTCTTTTTTTATGGAATCATTATTAAGAGTCAAAGAGGACTTGAATTGGTTGAAAAGTTAAAATGCAGACCAGTATCTACTAGAGCTGCCCCCAAATAGTCGACTAAACGTTAGACGATATGAAGAAGGCTTGGTCGAATACATTTTCATTAGTTGGTTAGTCTAAAAACAAAATCACGTGAAGTTACTCAATCAGGGGCTGCGCAGTCAGTGTCCGACATCAAAGCAACGCGAGAACAATGCGATCCCGTGCCTCGAGGTATACCAAAGCTCACTCACTTCCATATGACAGAAAATGCTAAAGCATGATATTAGTGCGTTCAAAATGAAACTGCCGCTACCAGGCAGTGGAAAAGCACCATATGATGACCTGTACACATTGGAGGATACTGATTGGTGGACGCTGTCATTGCGTCACAGTGTTTTTTCACAGTCCGCTGCCGTGTTTCTTTAAGCCTCATCTGGAGACAACTGTTTCGTTTTGTGGCAAACAAACACAAACCAAGAATAATAAATAAAATCCCTCTGATTTTAATCCATTCTGACAACTTTTTTTTTTAATTACATAGAACTTCTTTTAAATTACAGTCCCACTGATATTTCTATGTATGACTTGATAATTGTCATACATAGAAATCAATTGATGGGTAAATACGATTTCCACATAATCTCCAGCCATAGATTTAGCTTGGCTCAGTTCTATTGATGGCCACAAATTGCACATGTTGTCCCAGAGCTTCTCAAAGCTTATACTTTCAAACTGTCATTTTATAAGCTGAATTAATACATTTTTGAACTAACAATAGATTATACTGACTGTGCAAGGGTATTAACTAAAGAAGATGTGATCCCCAATAAGCTAAATTATCAGTCCAATTAATAAATATTAATGGCTGATTTTTTCTACAGTCAGATTGGCAGATGAGAAGTTTTTTTGGTGTTCCAAAAAAACTTTCTGATTTTGTTTTTGAGCCCATGCCACTCCATGTGGCTTAAATAAGCATATGAAACATGCTACACATTTCAAGTACTTTCTAATAGGAAAATGTCTCGATTTACATAATATAATTAGCTTGTTAACTAAGATTATCCGTTTGTAAAATTAAACAAAACCTGCCTATTTAAGTATATGAACCAAATGAAATGTCACATAAAAATTTTGGGATTGAAGTAGCAGCAGCATTCGAATGAAACTGATTACTGATTGTGTGTTTGGAAGAATTATTTATGGATTTCGACCATTCGCCTATATAAGTAATCAATAAATAAATGGTGACTTAATTACAGGCAATTTCAATAAGTATTGCTGATATTACAATTCCAATCTCACCTCCTTGTGAGAACCCTATAAATACACGCTCCTAAAAAAGTTTCCACAGTAACATCTTTTGAGAGATGACTGTTTGAGGGATGACTGCCCATTTGAGAGATGACTGCTATACAAACTGCAGCCTGTTGATCTATATCCGCTTATTTCGCATGATATTAATGATTCACTGTAAATAATCAGGCTGTACTGATGCATTATTATCCCACACTCTCCATGTACCACATAAACTACCACACTAGTGTAACACCACACCCACTTTGGCCTTCATTATTCACATACTAAAAACAGTAACTAATCTATAATTAAACAGTGTTGACTATCAAAATGAAATGTCGACATGTATTGAAAATGCGTAATCAGTCATCAAATAGTAGACTGCCAGTTAAATATACCGTGTTTGAAGCAGCCAGAACACGGATAGAGGTCAGGCAGCCTTTCTCCCTCCAGTGTGCATCCACACAAAGCACTGGTCAGCATTTCAAAGAGCTTCCCTACAGCCTGGATCCCGGCTTGAATATTTTCTGTGCAATGTAGCGTGTCTTTCTGATGAGTCTGTATGTGATTTCCACCAGGTGTGCTGAGGTTCCACAAGGTTGTGTTGGCTTTATTTTTATGTATTTTGTTTTTTATAAAACCAAAAGAAAAATAAAACTAGGACAATTTCACACATTATTCTATGAGGAACATAAAAAACAGTTTCAGACATTTAGTCATTGTTAGCATTATCCACTGGGTAGAGATAGAGGGAGAAAGGTACAATGAGTGTTACTGCTATTATTTATCCTTTCTCTACTATCAGTGACATAATTACTGATAGAGACATACAGACAGAGAAAGAAGGAAAGTGATAAAGTCAGAGGGGGAGACAGACAGACAGACAGAGGGAGACAGACAGACAGACAGTGGGAGGGAGTATAAAGACATAAAGAAAGAAATACAGATGTGTTCAGACTGGTGAGTTTTGATCAACCCTCTTGCTCCTCATACACACCCACCCACCGAACAACTCACCACACATAAACACACACCCACACCACGCGGCTCCGGTCGGTGGGCCTTTTCGCCGGTTAGCGTTTAACATTTCGTTTTGCACGCCCCAAACGTAACTTCACGACGTCACGACATTTAAAGTTGCGTCGTCACGCGCAGAAAAAACATGAGGGCAAAAGAAAATGCCGATATGCCTCCGATTTTCACGCCTCGTTTCACTAACTACGACAACCGCACCGCTATCTGAGCGCAGACACTCGCGGGGGGCTTTCAGCCGAGGGGTCAGTGTGTATTGGGGACCAGGCGGGCAGGAGTTTGGAGAAAAGTCCCTGAGATAAAGCATCAACGGCTGCGTTCAAAACCACATATATAATATTTGGACTAAAGTATTAGGACACACTTGCTTTCCATGGTTTGGCAAGGCCCCTTAATTCCAGTGAAGGATAATCTCAATGCTTCATCGCATCAAGACATTTTGACAGCGCCATGCTTACCATGTTTCCAACTTTGTGGACACAGTTGGGGGAAGGCCCTTTTCTATTCCAGCATGGGTGTCTTCCAGTGTACAAATGTTCAACAGAGTGAATGGACACAAATTCAGACAGAAATGTTGTGGAAATTCTTCCAAGAAAAAATGGAAGCTGTTATATTTGCAGAGGGGAGCCAGATTCACAATAAAGTATATGTGTTTGAATGTAATGTCATTAAAGTCACAGTAGGTGTAACGGACAAGCGTCCCAATAGTTTTGTCCTAGCCAATTCGTTGGACAGTCGTTAAAAAAGCATGTATGATGTTGCATGTGTTTTTGAACGCAGTCAGGGACAACGACGATGAGGTTAAAGTCTGCATGAACAACACAGGCAACATTTACATCCCATCCCTCTAAAGGAGCTGGGTTTTAGGAGGTTCCTCCCTCAAACACGACCTCCAGCTGCCTGTCTGCCTGTCTGTATGGCCACAAAGCCGAGGAACCACACCTCGACTGTTAAGACCAGGGCTTGCTGGAGCAGATAGGTGGCTCCACACCACACACTGGGACGAGGAGAGAGGGGTCGTGTTAATGTGAGACTGAGACAATATTAATGCAGTCTTTTGTTCTGGCAGAGAGAATTCCGTATTTATTCTTTCTGCAATACATGCAAGACTGCAATTTGGCTTGAATGAGTGTTAACTTGCATTAATAAGATGATAAATATGACCAGTCTGACCACACATACGAATGTAATATACACATCAATATTATGCTATATATATCTGTATTAGGTTAATCTGTAGAGATGTGAACATTTTTATATAAACCGGTCGCTTCCAGGCGTGCAGGGAGAGGGAGCTGCAGGGGGGACTCTCCCTATTCGGGGTCATTTTCAGCTTTCTGCCCTCTGCATTTACACGAAGCTCGCTATGTTAGCGGGCAGCTAAAGAGCTGAAATACGATAGTGTGCGGCTCGAGGGGAGCCAGGATCAGGAGAGCGTCTTACCTTGGGTCTGCTGGTCCAGACTGGGAAACAGGCCGGGGTAAGCAGAGTAAGGCGCTTTCGTGTTTCTTCTCTCTCTCTCTATCTCTCTGTCTCTCTCTCTTTCTAGCCAGCCTGTGAGAATTACTGCAAATGCGGCTTTTCACATGACAAGGCTCTCGTGAAGCCGCACCGCTCATTCACAGTGAGAATAAAACGGAGTGAGGGCAAGCGGGAGGCTTCAAACATGCTCCGACTCTTCCCCCGTGTTGACCAATAAAAGCACAGAATGTCAAACTGCAGCCAATCACAGTCCAGATTGCCCGTGAAAGTCTGCCTACCAAACTGGACCGTACCGGACCGCCTCAGTACTGGAACTGCGTGTCGCATTATCCAATAGAATACGAGGCTCCCAGATTGACAGGTAGCGTAGCCAATCATACGACCGCGAAAGCGGCCTGCAACGCCGAATGAGCGCAGAGGAGCAGGTGGTGCGGAGCTGCAGACGCTCTTTGTGGCTCAGAGGCAGAAAGACGCTGCGCACATTCAGCGCTAATCCCAGCGGCCGCACCTCACATCCCAGCACAGCACACTTAAACAGGTTAGAAGGGCTTAAAGCTGACGGCAACGCGAAGAATAAAGAAAATTCTACTAACTGTCTATTAATAGTAGGATATAGAGTCACATGGTAACAACATGTTCAATATTGTC
>JBBMFX010000007.1:9222883-9235698 GCA_037832545.1 Rhabdalestes septentrionalis | reverse complement strand
TCAAACTCCCACTTTCTACCAGAGTATCCCTGTCACTTAACCCTCAGTTGCTCCAGGGATAGTCTCTCCTTGATTAATGATTGTAAGTCACTCTGGATAAGGGCATCAGCCAAATACACACTCACACAGCCAATAGCATACCATAACCAGAAATGATTCAAATAGGCTTGAAACAAAACCATGAATACATCTATGAGTTTAAAAGGTCATTAGTACAAGTGAGAGTTTAGTCCCCAAAAATTTACACCAATGCTAGTGTGACACGGTACTGTTATAGTAACGCTACCGTGTCACCCTAAATGTGACCCTGTGATATCTGAAGGATATTTTTATTCTCTCCTAGAACCAGAGCTGTGGCACCAACTGCGATGAACAGAATATTTTTAGAACTATTTTGTCTGAGTCATGTTAGCTAGGACTGACTCAGACATTTTCTTTCCCTCATTTAGGTCCTCATCTCACCTGTAAAACGTGTTCCAGTAATAAAGTGTTCCAGCACTCTGAAAATATGCACATTCATTTTACCCAAAGCTGTATCAATTGTAGTAATATATTTGAATATACATATAGTGCATAGATTAATACAGTTACAGTTTCCTCAGATCAGCATTAAACCTAAAAGTAGGATACAATATCATTTCTATGCTAAAAGGTTTGACATCACATTAGTTCAAAATGTTACATTTGACCTGTATCTCAAGTTAAGGTGCAAAATTACTTTTCCAAAAAGTATACATTGGAGGGTACATTGGCAATAACTTAGTGTCGACTGAGAAAAAGAGAAAGAGTGAGAGATACAGACAGAGACCTTGACCGAGATAGACTCACAAACAAAACAATATTACAAAAGCTAAATAGCCACAGTGTAAAGAAATCAGTCTCAGTTGATGGTGCTGGTTTCAGGAGCTATAAGCTCAAAAAAAGTACAGTGTGAATGTCTGTTGTCTATTGCACAAACAGCAGCTGATGGCAGCATTGGCTGCAACATACCGGTGAAAACACCTTTACCCAGACAAGAAAATGACCAGAAAAACGACCAGAATCCAGGAGAATGTGCAAAAGCTATGGTGTGCATTTCAGTAAAAAGACAGTCTGTGGTCACTTGGCCACTGAATATCAACCCTGTCAGAGCAAAAAACAAAAAAACAAAAACAAACCCTGAACAGGCGAAGGAAAAAACGTTTAGATTTTCATGTTAGTTAATGAAACAAGATTTCACCTTTTGGACATGATACTTAAACATGGTGCAGCTAGCACTTCCAAATTCTGTATAAAAATAAAAACAAACAAAAATGTAGATACAAAGTCCTACCGTTTAAAGCTTGAATCCACTTTTCCAATTCATAAAAACAGTTTGTATGTTCAATAAAAAACAGAAGAGTGAACACGCAAACATAAACAGCATGACATTGATTTTGGAACAAAACCTTGTATCTTCATTTTTGCTTTACTTTGAAACTGTAGAAATTGTCCAAACAAATTGTTCAAAAAATCTTTTTACATTAAATTCCTTTAAAACATTTCCTGTAAAGTTATCATGTTGAAGATCCAAAGTCTTGCACAGACAGCCACAAAATCAGCTGCTGTCCAAGCAAACCCTTGCAATGATTATACATATCTTTACTTTTTAAACCATATTAATATAAAATACAATGCACAGTAATGACATACAGTACACATAATAAACATCAAGTGCTGCAGATTTCCAGTGGTGTCTCCTTCTGCAATAGCTCTAGCAAGTAGTCCAACATCCAATTAAAGACACAACACTTTCAACAAGAATTGCAATTCCTTTGCCTCATCATTGAAAAAATGCCAATTACTAGCAGACTGATTTCAATTCATTGAATATGTTCCATTATTTTTGTAAGAGATTATTATAGTACATCAGTCTGCAGCCTATGTGCAAAAACATTGAAAAATATATCATTAAATATTTGTCCAAAGCCATTGGAATAGATCCAGTGTTCAGAAAATCCAGAGTAGCACAAAAAACATGGCAGAGTGAGTGTCACCATGAACACCTTCTACCATCTTTCTGTGATTATTTGCTAGTATGGTTTGTTGACACATGGCTTGGTCCTGTTTACCAAAACAAAACCACAGTCTCTCTAACCTGCTGTTACTGGTTGCAACCACATGGGACCACTGTTGTGTTATTGTTAGCTACTCGCTAGAGCACATCCACGCTGGAATTCTGCTGCGAACAGAACCGAGCAAACAGTTAGACTGATTCTTAAAGATTGCCAGGTCCAATCAGCCATGTGGGTCAGTGTTGCAGCCCTCCTCATCTCAAAATAGCCCTCTCAATCCATCCTCTGTTCCTCATTCCCTTCCGGTCCAATCTACTTTTTTTATCCCATTTTTTTTTGTCTTCTGTTGAATTGTTTTTTTGCCATTCATGACCAGAATTGTTTCAGGAGCTTTACTTACCAAAGCTGCTTTTTTCTGGACACTTTCTTCCCAAACATTGTCTATAATTTGGCAATTTCCCCGGAAATCCTCAGTATACTCTCACTGTACTTACATGTGGGCTGTGTAGTTTTTTATGTTAGGACTCAGGCTTGATCTGATTTTTATGTCCGTCTTTGGCCTCCTTCGTCTCTCTATGCCCATGTCAGTCAAGCTCAAGGAAAGGGCCCTACCCCCACTATCTGTTCCTTTATCCATTCTCTCCTTATCCTTTTCTTCTGACTGTGACCCAGTGCCATTAATCCATCCCCTTTCCTTTTCTGCTTGTCCTGTCAAAGATTTGGTCTCAAGCCTCTGTGTCCTCTTTACCTCTAACACTGCCCCTAATTTGACCTCTTTCTTTATAACCCTCTTTTCTCTCCCTTTCTTACCTCCCTCTCTCTTTCTCTTTCACTCTCTGGCTCTCTCACTTTCTCACTGTATATCTCTCTCCCCCTTTCGCTCTCTGACCCTTTTTCTCCCCTGCGCCCAATGCCCTTTGCCCCTGGCACTAGAGGGGGCTCAGTGTGTGTGTGGGGGCTCATTGCGGGAGCTGCGCCGCGGTGGGGGTGGAGGCGTGGGGAGAGCCGGTGGCGGAGAGGGAGATGAAGAGATTTTACCAGGGGAGGGGGGAGGAGAAGAGGAGAGCTGCAGTGCCACTTCATTCTCATAGCAGAAAGAGGAACGGGAGCCCAGGATGTATTTTTTCTCAGCCAGCTCTTTAGCGCTGCTGGACGGCGTGTCAGGGACCTCATACGTCCTGTTGAAATACGAGTAGTCCACCTGGAATGAGAGACATGCTCTGAGAAACAGCATGCATTTTTTTGTTGTATTTATATTTATGTTTTACCCAAATAACTCCTTAAAATGAAAAAAAAAGTGAATTATTGAAATGTATGCCCACACAAATACAATTAAGGTTTAAACAGATTTTATTTGTAAACTCCTATTAGCATGCTAGTTGAATTCTCCACTCTCTGCCCACAAATGCTTTCTTCTGAAGCTAATGTTAGCTAATGTGAAACATTTTTTACTGAATGGTACTCTGACAAGCACTCTATAAATCAAATGTATTACTAATGAAAGATCATAGCATACAATTCTTTTTTCTGTTCAAATACAGAAAATGAAATTCAGAAATATTTACATTTTTTAGGCCGATGCATGTAAGAGGATAATATGAAACAGGTACAAATATGGTAATTTTTTATAGAAATGTGAATATGGTTTCTTTTAAAGCTAATTTGAGTACACATCTTGACCTTAAGGACCTTTTTTTAACTTGTATATTAACCTTCGAGACTGTCCACAATAGTTCATGTCTCACAATGACTGACTGACTGAGAAACTGACCATCACTGTTAAAAAATGCATTGCTTGAGACAAACAGTAGATGGCACTGTACATCTAATTAATAGAACGAAGGTCCTCTTCACCCCATTACTTAACTTTTGCTCAAGTAGGACTTACACAAGAACCATAAAAGGAAGCAGAAAATGCATTAATTGAATCAGGAGTAGAGGAGAATAGCTCTATAGTAGCCCATTGGCTATAGTAACCCATTGCGGCATGAGGAGTGTTTGATCGTAGCTGGAAAACATATACACATTTAGAAGTCTTAAAATGCACCAGCTGAGACCTTGAGACTTTAGTTATGCTTGTTACCAGTCCTGAATGATATCAGGTATATTCATATATTTGATGTGCACTGTCAGCTTAGTTGATTTTTTTAGAATGTATGGTTAACTGACTCAGAAACTCAAATGCTAGCTTTATTAGCATAAACCTTATCAGCTGGGGAACTTACTCAAGTAGGTACATATGCTTGATTTTACATGATTCTTGGTAACGGTAGACATTTGTGTGAGTTTGTGTACCTACGTACAAAAAATCTGAATGGGCATCCACCAGACACAATGCCGGCAGTTGGACTAAAATGATAGCTTGCCGCACGCGTGAGGGTGAACAGTGCATTCAGAAGCCATGGTAAAAAAGATCCTCTGTGATATATATTGACATTTTCATGTTATTTATTTTCACGTTATTTATTCATGATATTTTTTTAAACCTGATAAGTTGGAACAAATAAAAAGGGAGGGAGTGCCTACTTAAATAAAGTACAATAACTGTAGAACCATTTTATTTAATCTTTTACTTGCTGGACTGTTCTAAATGTACTTAAACCTGCTTAATTATGTCCTCTTCATAATGTCAGACAGATGCTAATATTTTAGTGCGTACATAACAGCATGACCATTCACAGACATACTATCAGTACAACACTATAAAGCATATATATTTTTAAAATGATAATCCACTCCCAAAGGATGCATTTTGCCCAAAATTATAGTGTTGCCCAAAAGTGCCTTTCATATAACGCTGAATAGAGTTTTGACCTTTCAAAAAGTAATTCCAAAAAAACACTATGTTGTGTGACCCATGCATATGTTAACTAATACAAATGGTCTGTATTCAAATTCATTCTGTCTTTCATTCATTTCTATTTTGGTACCCCTGCAGTTAGGCTCTGTCCTACCTGGTAGCAGTTTTTCTTCTCAAAGAGTACAGGTTCGAAGCGGTGACCCCAGAGGATCTCAGAGGCCAGGTAAGAAGAGCGGCACTGTGTGGTCATGGCAGTGGCTTCAACCATGCCCTCCAGAATGACGACTACCTCCAGCTCCTCATCCGACAGTAGGGTCTGACGGTCCATCTCATAGAATGGGCTTTCCTCATCGATCTCATGCACAATGGTCACCGGAGACACCAGAAAGATCCTGTCAGTGCCAGTGTCGAAGCCCACATTAACGTCTACGTTGTCCAAAGGTAGAAATTCTCCCTCTGGGGTCACCCTTGACTGCAAGAAAAGTTAAACAAGAAAAGACATTAGTTGCTGATGTGCCAGCTGTTGGGCTCAGATTTTCATTTACAGCATTATAGCGCACAGCACAGAGCAATCCTGTCAATTAAATCTGATGTAACCCATTTCTAATTATGTACATGTATAATTCAGCACATTTATACACTTCCCATAGTAGAAGCCCTTCAAGGTTTCTAGACTACACAGGGTTATGTCAAATTGTGAGTTTTATAATTACTGGACCACTTTCTGGCTAATCACACTTTGTTAATTCATGGGCACAACACAGCACATACACACACATACACTTATACACAAAGAGATTTTAGCAACAGTTAAATGCAAACATACTGACACAAACAGATTTAATCAGATATACAATCCTAGAGTCAGGGGCTCTCTCTCTCTCTCTCTCTCTCTCTCTCTCACACACCCACACACACACACACACACACACACACACAGATAAGATCAGACAGAATGGTTTGTAGCAATACAGGCCTGGTAAAATTAATCCCCCACAAATCTTATAAACCCACAAGGCAGCCAGAACGAAACAAGCTCTCATTTACCAAACCATCCGCCCAGATGTCCACCTCACTCTGTCTCACTCTCTCTCAGATACATTTCACTCTATTTCTCAGATACAGTTCACAGCATGGGTTAGAATCTCATAGATAGACACAAAAATTTCTTTCACTAAAGATGCCTAAAATGAAATGCCTGTTACTCTCTCTCCTCCTCTCCCTTTCCTCCCTCACCCTCACTCACCTTCAGTAACTGTGCTCGAACATGGGCCTCCACCAGGTGGCTCTTGCGGAGGTTTCCCACACGCCACATCATGCAGAGCTTCCCGTCCCTCATTGCCACCACGGCCACATCCGAGAACACCAGTGTCTCGTTGCGCTTTTTGGGCTTGGCTATCTTGGCCATGACCGCCCCGATGATGAAAGCGTCGATGATGCAGCCCACGATGCACTGCAAGACGACAGCCAGCACCGCCAGGGGGCAGGCCTCGGTCACACTGCGGAAACCATAGCCTATAGAGGTCTGCGTCTCCAGTGAGAAGAGGAAGGCAGCCATGAAGCTGTTCACTTGTTGAAAGCAAAGTTCCTCGGGCTCCACTGGTCCCCCAGAATGCTCCGTTTCTGGGCCCAGTGAAGTCGGAGAAGAAGTGGTGACTGTGGAGGAGGAGGAGGATGATGATGTGACACTTAAGTCCCCATGTGCAACGGCTATAAGCCAGAAGGTAAATCCAAAAAGCAACCAAGAGAGCAAGAAGGAGAGGGTGAAGACCACCAGCATCCAGCGCCAGCGGATGTCCACACATGTGGTGAAGAGGTCAGTGAGGTAGCGCTGGCCCCTGTCGCTCATGTTGACGAAGGTGACGTTGCAGTGGCCGTCCTTGCCCACAAAGCGTCCACGGGGCCGGCGGCGGTGACCCGGCACACCTAGGGGGCGTGACAAGGAAGGGGAGGGGCACAAACTCTGGGTTCGCTGCCACCCCCCTTCTATCCTGCAAATACCCCCATGTGCCAGGTTACGCCCTCCTCCACCTCCTCTCCTGCTTCCTCCCATTGTGCCACTGTCATCACAATCATCATCATCATCGTCTTCATCATCCTCTTCCTCGTCTCTCTCACCACTGCTCCCTTGTCCTCCTCCACCATTGCTGTGGCGCGAGTTGAGCAGTTTACCGTTGCAGTTTGGAGAAGGAAGATCCCCCCCACATGCCCCTGTGGCATCATCACTTTGCGCCAGCTTCATGACCTCTTCCTCATCAAGAGGCGTGTCTACCACTGCACTAAAGCGCCTCTTGACCCGGGCAGCCCCCATGACCGGAGACTACAGACAAGTGTGTGTCTATGCGAATGAGAGAATGTAGCAAAATCCAAAATGCAGAAGTGAGAAGATATTTAACTGGCAACTACGAGCATACAAAAACAAATCAGGTGTTGTATACATATGTCAAAATGTGTGCTGGCACAAAGCTCTTATTGAGTTCAGTCCTTGTTTCCAGTGGATTCATCCAGTTAAGCAATGATAAAAAAAACCTGGAAGATCAACATATGTTTCTGTGGGGGGGTTCACACTGATATATAAAATTGAGTGGTTTTTTTTTTCTCCGGAGTGCCAGTTGCAAAAGTCTTGTTTAAAATCCTGAGAGGCCAGTGGTGCCTATAGGCAAAACACTGAAAAAAACCATCTTAAAGGTAACCTGAGGAGCAGCACTGACCAACCGTTTCCAAAGATGTTCTCAAGTAGACAGTCTCGACTGGTTAGGATACTTTAACTTGAAAATGCAAACACTTGGATTTGAGCATGCATTAAACTACTAATGAGAATTCCAGCCAGAGTGTCTTCTTCAGCTCATAGTTAAGACAGCATTAGAGCTACAGACTGAATTTGTGAGAGAACTGACAGTACAAACCTACATACTATGACACAACTGAAGGTTCAAACGGATAAGGCTTGGCTTTGGAGGGACACAAATGCAGGGAGTGATTGGTACTTACAATGAGATACACAGTTTCTGAAAAAACATCAATAGCATGGGGATAAACTAGAGAAATGATTAGACCCAGTAAAGCACTGAGAAATCACTCCTGGAGGAAAAAAGTTCTTGCAAAGAGGAAAGACGTGCATTCAAAAAACAGCCATTCAAACAAAGCAGCCAACAACAAATTAGAGCATGCCTATACAGACTGATTTAGCCATCCAGACTATCCTCACTTTCCTTTGGGAGATATGGACAGATGTTTGAAATGCAAGAGAGAGACAGGGTTATTTTAAATACAAGATAATTATTTTAGGAAATGGATGGTATCTCAAAGCTATTTGCGACAAACACAGATTCTACTTGCAGTGAAATAGACTCACTGTATTAACAGCCGTTTCTTGAATCTCACGCAACAGGTGCAGTCCTCATAGACCCTCAACAAACATTCCAATTACCCATCACCAAACGAAGACAGAAAAAGACAAAGAATGCTCTTTCAGTCCCTGGTCCATGCTGGATGTGGTGTCCACTTTCATTTAGCTTCAACAGCATTCCCTGCCCCACAGCTTTGCTTTGGCTTTTCTACAAAACACAGTGTCATTTTGTGTGCAACAGCACACATCTTTCAAATAGCTTCAGACATTCACCTCAACTGAATTCCAGCGAAGACAAAAATGACTGCCTTGGGTAGAAAGAAAAGGTCATTTGGGAGAATCCAGGTTGTGAGAAAGTTGTCCTCATTAAAACTTCCAATAGTGTAAAAAGGAGTCTCTGAGAGCTGAATAATCAAGAGAATCAGAATAAAGGTGTGATTTTTTAAGCTTGCAAACCTGGAGACAAATCACTGAGAGAACGAAGAATGAAGAAACTGGCAAATTATTATACCTACCCAGTGTATTTGACAAAAAAACTTAAGTTAAAATTGTATATAATAATGACCTTCTAGATATTTCTGATGTTTTCCACTGGATAAAATGGTACAGTCTTCTTCTTCTGAGGTCCTCTAACACTTCATGTTGTAGATATTTAGCATCCAGTCTTCAAATTCAGGTGGGCTACTCGCGGGAACCAAGACTTTTTAAAGCATCTGAGGGGGGCCTGTAAAAACGAGGCCAGAGAAACTAAAAGAGGGCAAGCTAGGAGAAAAATGGAGCATGCAGGAAGGTATCAATATCTCCACAGGCTCCTCGACTGCTTTTTCCTACACTCCAAAGAGTATTTTCTAGGTTTCTTGAATAGGATTAAACAAGGTTTGAAAGTAAACATGCAGGATTCTGAGAAGTTAGAGACAAAGCTGTTACTTTTAAATCCATATTCTTGGTGTGTCTGTAGTTTGGTTGTCAGTGAGCTGAAACGGCTGCTGCTCTTGGGAAAACATTTGAAAACCTGAAAAAGACAGCATGAAGGCACAGCAGAGGAGGAAACTCAAATGTAAGCAGTTTTTACTTGAAAAGGCCCACTTAGAATATGGATACAAAACTCGGTCTCAAAAAAAAAGCAACAAATGAAAGTGGGGAAAGAGATCTTTCCTGAACTGAGATGTGACATAGGGGTTCATCTTCAAATCCCTGTTGCCTTCACTTTAACACTCATAGTACGGCACATCCAAGAGCAGTTCAAAAGATACACAGTCTTCTTCCCTGTTTACTCCTCTAGTCTTCACCCTTTGGGTCTTAGGGATATAGTCTTGGTTATTTTCACTCAGCCCTAGAAAAAGAACAAACATAAAATTGTCTTTACTTAAGATTCAAAAGAAAAAATAAGAGACATACAAGACAGACCTCATGTTTTGTGAAAGCTGTTTTGGATTCTGATAATGTACTGAAACCTACAGGTTGACTGGTGTTCCTTTGGAGAGTGAAGTGGTGAACTATTTCTTTTCGAACTCCCCTGTGTGCCAGTTGGTGAACTTATCACAACCACAATCACATAGATTTTACTGTTGTATCCCCTTTAACAGGCATCCTACATGAGCATCTTTTGAATTAACCTAACAGAAAGGTAATTAAATACCTAGCTGAGGCTATTGTGGGTCCTGCATTTTAGAATTTAATGTAAAAAGAAACCTCAGTTGGGAACTATTGGAAGACCTTGTTTATTAGAAATTACTCACTTGGAAATGTAGAAAATGATGGCCAGGCATGGGTTTCTCAGACTGCTATAAAAGTGAATGATTAAAATAATCTTAAGAGGCTCTGAAAAGTAAGTATGCTGTGAGAATATACTGATTTTGCATTGCCCAATATCACTAGTGAGCCAATACACTGCTTGCATGCTTCCTATAAGCCTTTAAAGAACAGGTTGCACAAATTTATTTGTGAAATTGAGCCTGATCAAACCTAGCATCCTCTCAGGGGATTACAGTGTGGATTTAACTGTTAGCTGTTAAAAAGCCTAGCTTCCCAAAAGAGAAAACAGTACAAAACAGTATTCAGTTCAAAGGCAATACAGAAACAACTAGCATTTTATATATATAATCATAGCTAATCATAAAATAAAGAGTTCAATGAATGCTTAGTGCTATGATTATGATTTTGATGCAGTAATTTACCTGAATGATACCAAATACTCTTCCCACATAATCAACATGAGGGCTTGAATGTATGTAATAAAAGCTGTTACATTACAGAGTAGCTGTGTAGTGCATAGGCCTATTTTCTTTAGCTGAAGTTTCAGTGTACATAAGAGAAATGTTACAGGAAAGTATTTTGAATGATCCTGTCTGTGTTGTTTCACGTGTGTGAGGATGGCAAATGTAATCAATTTGGTCTCTGAATACAGGTCGTCCCATTGTTAAATCTTACGCCGGAAGTGTCATACACACTTGTCCCATCCACTTTTTTGAAAGCCTTTAGTTGATCTTAATAATGAATAAAATGACATTGGTATACATCATGTCATTAAATGAGAGACATGCTTACTTACATAAATAGACCTAAAACTGCATCTACCAACACAAATGAAAAGATTCAGAGGTCACAATGTCATAGAAATAAAGACTTGTTTCTCTAGCAGTGACCTTTTTTTGGCATGCGAACCTGCGGTTTGACCTCCACACATGCAGTACAACATAACCCAGGGCTTCATTTGTCTGTGTGTAGATGTCCTGTCTAATCCGGTCTGCCAGGAATTCATTGTTGGGCCAAACCCATTGATCTGAATTGCTCAGTGAGACAGTGGACAGCCCACTGCAACCATTCTGTATTAGGAGTGACAATACACTCTATTGCTATTTACATTTCACATTAGTTCAAAAGTTTTAAAGAAGCTAAATGACCTTAATCACGCTTGGGTATAACTTCACCAGTATTGTCTTAATATTAAAAATGACTGTGTCTGACATCCGAATTCAACTGCTTTTGTGTTTTTGCACTTTTTCTTGCACAACATTTTACACACACACTCACCAACCCACCCACACACACACGCACATATAAACGCACACTCACAGAAACACACACACTCTGAACAAGGTATAATTACAACAAAATGATTAATATTTCATTAGGATTTCCACAGGATATTTTTCTCAAATATGGATATTTTGAGTCAATAATCATCTTTCAAATGCAATCTTATGCAGATTATTGGAACGGTTCGGTCAGTGGGTACTTTTTGCCAATGCTTTTTGTTTTGGGTTTTTCTGTTTCTGTTCATGTTTCTGCTCTTTTGGTTTTCAGGACTTCCGTTCGTTGTCTCTGTGTTCCCAGTGATTATTAGTTCCACATGTCTCTCGTCTACACCTTTTTCGTGTTTGTGTCTCATTAGGTTGTGTATTTAAGTCAGTTTTCCCCAGTGTTTCCTTATCTCGCCATCGTCTCATCCCTGATGTGTATGCGCCTCGTTACCCCTCCTGTTCCTGTGTTTCCCGTGTAAGGTTTGATTTTGTATTTCTGACGGCCACCGAGCCTGTTTAAGTTCTGTTTTGTTTTCCTTTAATAAAAGTACCCAAGATGGATCCCCAGTTTCATGTCGCCTTCCTAAGAGGCAAATCGCGGATGAGGGTTAGCCCCCTCGTTCGTGACAGGTGGTGAGATCTTAACCACAAGCTCTCCATTGAAGAGGAGAGAGAGGTCCGGGAATGGAATGCTGCCCTGAATGAGTCGGCGGCCGAGTACCCCTGGGCCGAGGAGGAGGACCACGGCCTGGAGTTCCTACCCCTCGCCTGGAAGCCGGCTAGGGACGAAGCCCCTGCGGCGGAGCTGCCGCCGCCAAGTCCGTAAGTCCTGTCCCAGTCCATACTGTCCCTGTTAGTCTAGTTCCTGTCCCCGTTTCTGTCTCTGTCCTGGTCCCTGTTCCCGTTCCTGTCCAGGGTGTTCCAGTCCCAGGTGTTCCAGTCCCAGGTGTTCCAGTTCCGGTCAGCCCCGTCTCTGTCAGTTCTAGCCCAGTCAGCCCTAGGCAGGTGGTCCCGGTCTGCATGGCCTCAGTCAAATCGGCTCCCGTTAGCGAGACTCCCGTTAGCGAGTCTCCCGTTAGCGAGTCTCCTGTCCGCGAGGATGCGGACGGTGTAGCCCAGGATAGTTTAGTCCAGGACGGTGTAGCCCAGGACGGGAGGGCCCTAGTCTGTGGGTCCCCAGATTGTGGAGTTCCGGACTGGAGGGTGTCTGTCCCTTCCATTCCAGTGGCATCGGGTCAGAACCACAAAGGTGTTCCTTCTGTGTCCCTGCTTGGTGGGGTTTTTAGGAGGACTAGCAGGGGTCCCCGTCAGCCCTGCTCCAGCGCGCCCTGCCCCAGTCTGTCTGTGGTCTGCTTGGTGGGGTTTTTAGGAGGACTAGCAGGGGTCCCCGTCAGCCCTGCCCCAGCGCGCCCTGCCTGCCCCGATCCTGCCTGCCTCACACCAGCCAGCCTCGGCCCAGTTAGTCCCGTATCCCCTTAAGTAGCCTGGCTTGTGGGGTTCCTAGGGGGTCTGGCAGGGGTATTAGGAGGGGCCAAACACCATCTCCGGCCCCCCATTGACGAAAAAATACCCAGGTAGTTTTTTGGGGGGGGCGTAGTAGGCAGAGGGTG
>JBBMFX010000007.1:9198286-9211812 GCA_037832545.1 Rhabdalestes septentrionalis | reverse complement strand
ATTGTATTCAATTGATTAAATTGTATTTAAAACTTGGCATCCCCATCTCAGAACACCCCCAATTTTGGAAAGCTTGATACGCCCCTGAGTGTGATTACAAATGTATCCTGCTGAATCCAGTGTCCAACACTCTCTTCTGAGTCTGGAGGTGTGTGTTAGACTTTTCAGAACAAAGTGACCTTATGTAAGCTTTTGCCCTTTACATCCCAATGCAGCATGAACTGAATTAAATTACACTGATCTAAAGTTGGACTCCTTCTCTGTAGGATACAGGTGTTGAACAGGCACAGGTGCTGCAGTGCTATTCCTTCTCTGCAATATAGATGATAGGAATATGAAAATAAAAAGCCTGTTTTGTATTATTTTATTTGTTTATTTGCATTTAGTTTTAGTAAATTTGAATGGACACAAAAGTAAAAAACACAGGCATTGTTATTCATGATATAACATTACTTATATGCTATACAGTCATACTTCTCCACTATCATTAGCTTCATTTTTGTAATGAAATAGGAGTTAAAACTTCCTGTTAAAGGTCGGTGAGTGACCATGGGGCAGATTAGAACATTCCTCATGGGGCAACACCTGAGTCTCAGCAATCTGAGTGGACTCTGTCCAATATATGGAACTACGAACAAAGTGGTAAATACAGTGAGCATAAGTTTTTATCTTTTTTGTTAAAAGTAGGTCATTTGTACACAACCTCACAACAGTTCAATTAAAGTAAAACAAAACAGTTTTTTTTGTATTAAAACTGCACGTTTTCAAAGTACTGGCTAGAAAATTATGTTATCCACCAGAGTCCATGCACACCTTTAATTATAAGGCTAAATACCCTTACATTGCATTCGCAATGGTTCAATTGTTCATTCATTCACTTTGCCATTTAGTTAACTAATTAGAGAATGATGATCAGACAACTGAAAGTCTAATCACAGAGAATTAAAAAGTGAAGAGACTTCAATACTGGCCAGCACATTGACAAAACAAAAGTGTGATTAATTTCATATTCATATTCATTCATAAGATAAATGTTATAAAAATAGAACTCCCACATCCCCTGTTAGGGCAGTAATTAAAAAGCTTAAAACAACCAGAGCTGTATTTAAACTGGAAAAGGAGGAAATTTTGTTTTGTACCTACACACAGTAAGCAAGATGATTAGAACAATTCCACAATTATAGGTATTAAATTAAAAAACTGCATCACCGATGCATGAAGGGGACATTTTCTTTCATCTTGAATGATTGCAAAGGGTCCTGGGATTTACTAGACAAGGCCAGAATAGAAAATGTTTTAGTAACAAACACTAAAAGTGGGTTTGGTGTAAAAAGAATTCAATAACCTTGCCTACATGTTACATAGGGTGGGGAGCGTGTTGTCAATCCTACAAACACTCTGGAGGTAGGACACACAACATGATGGATTTCATGAAGTACCACCATAATTTTTTTTTATTTGCATAACTGGATAAAAATGAATAAGACCCAAACACATTCAAATCCACTTCCTCTATTTTACTGGCATTCATTAGCATTTGCAGGTTTAGATTCGGGAAGTTGGACACTGATGAAGCACCTGTCAAGGGTTTTGAATGATTGGGAACTACTTGCTCCTGTTGGCAAGTGAGAGTGAAGAAACATTTTTATAAGCCTTCAGAAGCCATTGATCAAACCTATTTTGTCTTAAGTCCAGAAGAACAGGGCGTGGGTCAAGGAAATTGACTAGCTACAGCTGAAAGTGAATATAGGCATCAACGCCAGACATGGTGGATCAATAACTCATCTTGAGCTCAATTAATCAGCCGGGAAAGAAACAAACCATTTGTTACATGCAAAAATGTCCGCCCATTTAATTAAATCTGCTGTTCAGATGTAGTCAAACAGGAGGGGGTGCTGTCAGCGGACAGTCAAACATTTTAGAGAATTAATTAACATAATGTAGGCAAAGCACAAGGGCACAGGAAAATTTAAGGGGACCGCTGATGTTTATGTTGTCAGTTGTTACTCTTCCAATAACCTGATCATTTGAGTCACCTTTGTGATGCACAGCTCTGAAACACAAAGAGGCCTAGCTGGGAGTCTGCTTCAACTTGACTGGACATGTTCAAGCCACATATGTGTCCATTTAACCAACAGAAGCTTGGTGTCAGGAGAGAAATTATGATCATCTGTTTGCTGGTGATGTGAAATCTATTGACTTCAAAATATTCAGATGTAGTTGAATCTAATCTAAGATTCTGATATAGTGTAATTATATGTGGTTAATTATATGTAGTTCATTATAGACAGGTGTGTAGATGTAAGTAGAATTACACTGCAGCCAAAGTGCTGTCCGGTCCTCCTGTAAAATTCATGAATTTAATCAAGATCACACTGATATACAATAATACTCTGTTGGGCATGACCATAATTAGTTATTATTAGGATGATCAAATAAGTTGCACTCTATATCTACACTGGAACAGTGATGATGGTGATTGTGATACACTAGAAAATGTGGGAAAGTGTAGCAGTTGATTTGAAATGCTGTTGAGGATTTAACTGATGAAAAAAATGACCTTATTTTTATAGGCAATAATTTGTATCGTTCTTATTTTTCTTTCTTTCTTTAGTTAAATTAAACTAGCTTAAATCAAATACTATTACTGAAAAAATAATGCCTTTTATATCTACATTCTTCAAAATAGCTGTGCCATGGTATAACCATTTAGTTCTGGAAAGAACCATGTTTGTAAATGGGATACGAGAGTTTGAAAAATGGTTCTAATATATATTGAATTTCCTTTAGGAAATAACACTTTCTGGCAATGTTTTAAAGGGTGGGTCTGGAAAAGAATAGAAAACCTTTAAATGAGCTCCAGCTTCTTGCTATATTAAGATGTTTGCCCACATATATTTTTTCAGCGCATCTCAAACTACAAAATGTCTCTCTCTCTCTCTCTCTCTCTCTCTCTCTCTCTCTCTCTCACTCTGTCTCTCTCTCTGCCTTTTTCTCTGTCTCTTTCTCTTTCTCTCTTTCTATCTCTCCCTGTCTCTGTCTCTCTCTCTCTCTGCCTTTTTCTCTGTCTCTTTCTCTTTCTCTCTTTCTCTCTCTCCCTGTCTCTGTCTCTGTCTCTCTCTCCCTGTCTCTGTCTCTTTCTATCTCTCCCTGTGTATCTCTCTCTCTCTCTCTCTCTCTCTCTCTCTCTCTCTTTCTCTCTCTGTCTTTCTCTCTTTCTCTGACTCTCTCTGTCTCTTTCTTTCTCTCGCTCTCTGTTTATCCCCTTTGCCTATTTTGGCAGGCCTGTGCCAGGTATTTGTTGAAATTCCACACACCCTGCAGGGAGAGGTATGTTCCCTCCCTTTCGTCTCGGCCACGGTGCCTGTCTCTGTCTATCTTGTATGTGCAAACACGCAACACATGCCTGGGACACCTAGAACATGCAAACCCATGTCACAGAGCCCTGACCCAATGCAGTGTCTTGATCTTACGCTCAGGCATGTTTCAGTCTCAGGATCACACTCAATTTATTTATAAATCTCACAGACACTTCAAAATCCACACAGTAGCCCTTAAACCTTCTCAGGGCATGGGGACATGCATATGTCCCATATGGATTGCATACCTATTGTCATAGTCAAAACAAAACTAGGATAAAAGAAAGTGTTAATTTGCATGAGTTAATCTGCATGATTTTATTATGTCATTTTGAAGCATTTCTATATATGTTTATCATTTATTTTGACCGAAGTTCATTTTCAAACAAAACAAAAGCAAATGTGAATTTGTCTTGACAGTGACAGTGTGAACATGACTATTTACAATGATAACCTTCTAACCTTTTACCCTAATCTTGCTTCTGGTTTTACAAATGAAACACAACAAGCTTATTAGAATAAATGACAAAAAGGCTACTTTTCCTAACAAGTTGTGTAAGTTATTTTCCTCATATGCTTACAAAGCCAGTACCCTTGTGTGTATGCCAGATTAGAACAATCTGTGGTGGTACTCTCAAATGTATATCAACATTTCTGTACCTGATGTAAAATATAGTACAGAAATACAGATATTTTTTTAAATCTTAAATAATTATGAAATGGTAAAATCATGCTTCTTTAATAGGGTACATATTATACCTCTTTTTAAACAAGTTATAGTAGGTCTAAGGGCTAACATGTTCTTGAAGTTTTTTGCACAAAATAACTCTCATGTTAAAAGATCTCACCAGTGTTTTTAAGTTTCTGTCTCTATCATAAGGAGCCATTTAAGGGTTCTGTTAATTTTATGCAAATAATATGTTGCCAGCCATCGCCCCACCCATGCTTATTCTACCTCTTTAGCACATGTGAAACAGAGGCCTGTCCAGCCCTTTATGTTCGACAGAGTCAGGCAACACTTGATGAGTGATTTGCCTTTGCCTGTAGCCGTAGTGCTTGTGTCTTATGCATACTCGTAAATCCAGCAGACAAAAATGGCGGATCTTGAACTAATCCAGTGGGTGGGGGCTTGACAGGTGCGGGTTGGTTCTATGCAAATTTCGTCATCCTGAGGTCAGGATATGGTGAGCATATGATTCCTGACACCAAAATATTTCAATTGATTCACGGAAAATGGTTGGATGTTTCTTGCACTAGGAGTGTTTATAGGAGCAGTAGAGACTCAAATGTAAATAAAAAAGGATTCAAAAAGAGTTTTGCACAATATGTACCCTTTAATTAATGTTGTATCTTTGGAAATACACTATTTGTACCTTGGAGACTGATATTTACCTCATGGTTCCATTTTCTGAGAGCATAAGCTATAATGAATTGTTACAATTACAGATATAAAGCACCATGTTGTGTATTCAGTTACAGACATAAAGAAGAGTGTATGGAGTGATAAAACCAGTGACTTATTCTTTTCCCTTGGGCGGCCACAGAAAGCCAGCAGCAGAGAGTTGAGCTCTTCAAGCCATTCTAACACACAAACACCCCTTTTTCACTCCATGGGTTAGAAATCCTTGAGTGTCGGCGGATTTGGTGTTGAGTGCTCTTGTGAAGAAGGAGTGTGTTGGTGATGTGTGTGTTGGCTCTGCGGCACGCTGGATGTGCAGATCTGTGTGTGTTGGCCATGGAGCGCATGTGGTGTCTCTGGTCTGGGTGTGTGTGAGTGTTGGCACAATGAGTGAAACTGAAGTTGGTGTCAGTAGCTCACAATGAGACATTGCAATAACTCTCTCTCTTGTTCGCTCTACCCCTCCCTCCTTCCCTCCCTCTCTCTGGTCAGTGGCTTCGACACATGTTCCTTTCCACTGGACTGCCTTCATCCTATGAGTCATCCTCATTTTACAGGAAACTGCATGTGTGAACTGACCATCTCATATGTGTTTAATGGATCTATTTGCTATTACTGTGTTTTATGTTTGAATCAAAGACTTTGAGATGACTGAGTTAAAATAATGCTCTTGCATAACAATTTGTTATATTTTTGGAATACAAAACTTTTTATGTTGATTTAAACGGGGTCAGACTTGAGTTAAAGACAGTAACTGTGCAAAATCCCATTTAATGTCTGAATTATGTTTAGTTTTGACACCATTATAATGTCTTGAGTGCCCTTTTTTTTCTTTAGGAGTAGACACCACAGCCTTACATACCCTTTATATTTCCTTCTATGCTGCTCCAGTCTCCGTTTTTGCTTTCTATTCCTTCCCTTTTATGAGTGGGTGGATGTGAATATGATGTAGATCATTAGATGTTTTGGATGACTAAGGAGATGAAAATGTCTTTCGCCACACTTTTCAAACAGTTTCTCTCCATTAATGGCGATGTGTTACTGCAGGGCCCTGAGGGTGCAATGCAGTACTTGGTGTGACTGAATGGTTTTGAGATCACTGCCTCGTCTGTGGTTTGGAAGGTGGTATATATCTGAATTTTATCCTGCATTTTTCAGGCATGATTAACCTATATTAAGGGATGAAGCTGGTCTCTGGCTAATGGATTGAAAGCTATTATTATTATTACTTGTACCATGGCAAAACACACCGCTTTTAATGCTTTATAGTAGGCATGTGGTTTCATACGTGTCATTAGTTATTCTTCTCTTTCCTTGTGAAGAGACAGGACCATACTGAATCCCACTTTTTTATTAAGAGGCCCTATTAACTCTGCAGTCACACTTCAATAATACATATAAAGTGTTTGTAATCATTCTAGTACCACATTAAAAATAAAGTGTAAGTGCGGCTGATGTTACCAATGGATAGTGCAGCTGCACATTTATTCCTTTCAGTTTTTTCAAGTAATTACACAAGTGGGTCCTATGTAAAAACAAGCACTTCCAGAAGTAAAAACTGAAGCCAACAAATGTGCTTTCACACAAGCTGCACTACCGTAATACAGCTGCAAAATTGAATGTATCACAAGTATGTTGATGCATGTATTGTTAGTGTTACTAGAGTCATTTACATAATGTGGGACCAAGTATTTTTGTGAGATCAGAACTCAGATTATGTCCACTGATAAGGAAGATACATTCAGTTAAGACATTTACAACCATTTTAACATGGTCATCTCAGAGTATTTACTGAAGCTCTGCAAGCATGTTTATGCGCAATGTTCATATGCACAATATACATTCAGTAAAAAGTGAAGTAGCCCCTTATATTCATGTGTGAATGCATCACACTACAGCACACAGTGTGAGCAGTGTGAGATTCTTTCTCTGAATTTAACCCATTCACCAAGTGAAGTAGTGGGCAGCCAGCAATGCAGCGCTCAGGGAACAGTGTGTGGGACTGTACCTTACTCAAGGCAACCTTGCTTTATGTCCTGGGATTCAATTATTAGACCACCCCCTGTCCTCTTTTTAGAAGTAAAAAGCATGCTGAATATATGCTGCTTGTCCAAAAGACATACAAATTTCATATTCATCAAACTTCTCATTATGGTATAAATTCTGCTGAATGAACATCCTGCTGTGTTAAATTTAACTGCAAAAGCTGGGTCCCTGACATAGATGATCCCTACGTTTGGTCAAAAGTGCATTTCCAGTGGCAAACCCCCCCAGAAATTCTTAATCAATTCATGGTCAGTCCTGGGAAACTAGCATGTGTGTTTAATTTAACACAATATGGTGCTTAAGCAACATATACATAGTTTTGTTTTGTTTTTTGTTATTATTATTGTTCATAATTTTAATTAATTAGTCATAGTTGAAGTCCAATTGGGGATAATTCAGAGAAGCTGCAGCAGGTGAATTGTAACAATGCAACGAAGCGGTTTCCTCCATCCTCCTACATGGGGTGAATGATCATGACCCCCCCACAAATATACACGCACACAGCCCTCCACCTGGCCCCATCCCGCCCCTCTTCTCCTGCCCTGTCCATCCCTCCTTCTTCCAGCCAGACATATGAGATGAGGCAGAGGAGCACGAGAGAGGCAAGGTGATCTGGAGGTTTGCAGTGGAAATCGAGCTATAAAAGCGTTTGAACTGAAACAGCGAGCAGAAGAACCCACACGCCACGGACAGGATGGAAAAATGACGTGAAGAGACACCATGGAGCCCGAAGGCAGAAGTTTGTCACGAGTGGAAACGTGAGGAGATCGTGCCAGTGGGCCCGTACGCAATAATTGGAACATGACAGAGGGACAGACGCGGTAAGACTCCCACTTATATAAACATTCAGACATTTTAAACATTTGTTTAAACAATTATTTCCATTAGTTTCGAACGCAATCATTTCTAAATAAATAAATAAAACCATTCAGCTATTTCAGATTGTTTTCTGCCAAGGTTTGCCGTCGGTTCCGTTATTTCCAATGTACTCGAAGATCTATTTTTTCTTTTTTGTGCAGCAATTTACTGATGCTTAAAAAACAAATTATGTTGATCAATTAATAATAACAAATGGGAAAATGTGAGTATTATTATTATTATTATTATTATTATTATTATTATTATTATTATTATTATTATTATTATTATTATTATTAAATTATTATTATTCTGAACAATAAAAATATTACATGAATGATAAAACAAATAATAACTACATCAAGACTATCATTACTTCGTGCTTTATGTCTAAGTGCCCCATTATAAAACATGCTTAAACAGAGGACATTTAGCTTCGCTAACTGTTAGTAAATATATTTTGTTAATTTTGTTTCTTGCAATACAGGTCAAATTCAAAAATTAAAACAGAGCACTTAATTGTTAAACCCTACCACAAAGCAAAATATAAAATTTTCTCACACTAAAAATATGTTTTTGAATTCAATGAATTCAAATGAAAGTCGTTATTTTAAATAAATAAAATGTGTGGTATCAATTTTCCACAAATGAGTGAAAAGAAATACAGTAATATATCAACATATGTGATTAATGTACTGTGATGTTTAAATCATGTCAATCCACATCAGCTCTCTGCCATTCTGTTAGATTACAGTCACCCTGTAGGTCCATAGACAAAAGGATACCTTCTGAGCAGTAAATTAATATCTATACCCTGTTCTTCAGGAGGTCTTTATCCCAGAGAGAGTCTGGAGGGAGGACCACCATGTGCCACCCCTACCCCGCCCCCTCTCAACCCACTTGTAAATTTGCCCCTGGACTCGCCTTTGATCTTCTCTCAGATAAAGTTACAGACTAGAGGTCTCACAGAGGGGTCCAGAAGGGAATGTAAGGGTACAAGGAGTGACTGGTGGCTATTTACAGTATATCCATAAAGGAAAAACATGATTCAGCTATGAAAAATAACAACAAATAAAAACAATAGATTACATTAACATAAGACTTAACATCTAAACATACCTGTCTAAAGAAAGATTTGTTTTGTTTGTAAAATAGGAGCTGGTAAGCAGAACAATTAATGTAATGAAGGACTGACTGAGCCAAACTAGGTTTCTGATGGAAGCCGCATATTATACTGGGCTTCTACCTTGATATACTGCACACAAAATCACTATATTATAATGTTATTTATATTTATTCATTTTATTTTTGTTTAGTATGTTTAGTAATAGTGTGAATCAAACACACTTCTTATCAATTTTAAAATATTATTTTAGCATCTGGCAGATGCTCCTAAAGGCTGTGTTTAATCAGATAAAGTGTGTTAGCCTGGGTTTAGAGCTAAACTCTCCAGGACATCACGTCTAAAGACATTTGACTTGGGCATCTGTTTATGAATGTGAATGCCACCGTGCATATCTTCAGTATTTGGCCATTAAATGGATTTTAAACTGTAGCACCCTTAATCTGTTTGTACTCTCATTATTTACTTGTTCTTCTTTCTTAATCCATCCAATCCTCACTACCTTAATTGTGGCTTTCCCTCTTGAATCTTACTTGTCCAACTAACAACTAACAAATAACAACCCTAACTAAATAATAACCCTGACCTCCAACAGGCCCTCAAAACTCTGAGATTAACTTTTAGCATCTTCACTTTGACATTTAACAACTATTCTTTGGTCAAGTTATTCATCCAGGCCAAATGGAAGTGTCTGCCTCGGTCTCCCTTTCCTCCTCCCCTTCTCCATCTGACACATTTACCTTCCTCCCTAATATTTCCACTCCTTCTTTCTCTCCCTCGCTTTCTCCATCTCCGAGTGTGGCCTCCACAGCTCTTTTTTGCTTTTTCCTCTCACTCCTTTCGCTGCTGGGCATTCTCGGAAACCTCTACACTTTGGGGTTGCTGATTCAACGCCGCAGGGGCCCAAGAAGGAGACGAATGGCACCTACCTGCTGTTTGACTCCTGCTTGCCTCAGAACCTCTTCCCCTTCCCACTCTCCCACCTCCTCCCCCTCCTCCACCACCTCCTCCTCTCTCCACCTGCAGGTTCTGAGTCTGGCCTTGGCGGATCTGCTGTACCTTTCCACGGCTCCCTTCATCGTCTACGACAGTCTGGCGTCTGACTGGGCATTTGGAGAACTTGGCTGCCGGCTTCTGCTAAGCCTGGACCTGCTCACCATGCATGCCAGCATCTTTACTCTGACCGCGATGAGTCTGGACCGTTACCGTGCGGTGGCAGACCCCCTGGCTGCCTCTTCAGCCCCTTCCTCGGGCTTGCTCCGCGTGGCTCTAGCCTGGGGCCTTGCTGTGGCACTCAGCCTGCCAATGATGATCACTCTACACCTGGAGGATGGTGAGAACCAGGAGGGAAAGCTGTGTGTTCCAGCATGGGATGAGCAGAGCTCTAAAGCCTACCTCAGCGTGCTTTTCTGCACAAGTATCCTTGGACCAGGACTGGCCATCGGGTGTCTTTATGCAGCGCTGGGGAGGCTCTACTGGGTTTCACAGACGCAGCCAGCCTGGGCTGGAGGGAGTAACGCCTACCCAACCCGAGCCCCCCGACCCAAAGTCCTGCTCCTCATCCTGGGAATTGTGCTTGCATTCTGGGCCTGTTTCCTCCCATTCTGGATTTGGCAACTACTACCACTGTATCGGCCAGATGTTCTACGCATGGTACCTGTAGGCACACAGGTTACTGTCAACCGTATCCTGACAGGACTAACATATGGGAACTCATGCGTAAACCCATTTTTCTACACACTACTGACAGGCAAGCAGCGACGGACCAGCAGGCAGACAACAAGTGCAGCCGCTCCACTCTGCCAAAAGGGAAGCTCTGGCCATCAATGAGAGCACTTTTCATTTTCCTATGCATGAATAAGACACCACAGACGCCATTTCTCCAGACATCTTTATTCATTAGTGAAATCATGCATTATATTTACAGTTATGAATTTCAAACCCTTTACAGCTTTATTAGTGCAGGCAGACATAATACCAACCAGTCTTGTATTCTCTGAGGTCTTGAATCTGCAAAAGTTTTAGGCTAGCATGTTCAAATTATTCAAGTGTTTTGTCAGTAAGCACTATGTAATGTTAGAATAAATGCAAATGCTTTTTAAAACAAGTTTTGGTTTAGAAATTCAAAAAGAATATTTGGTGCTCTCCAGCCGATGCAAAAATGTATTTAGCAGTACTTCTGATTGAACTGAATTAAAGGTTGATGAGCTGAACAAGAGACTGGATGGTAACTCTAAATCCTCAAGGTCAGCTTTATGTATAATTTTCTAGAAGGGTTAAGACATTTGCAGAACACAATACATGTTGTAATTAGCTCCCGATTAGTAACATTACACGAGAATACAAAAATATTCTTAATTTCAAATGAAAGTTCGCCAAGAGATTTCATTCAAAGCCGTTTTAGAGCATTTCTATTTGCTAGTTCACCATGAAATTCTCACAGTGTCAGTAACAGTGGTTGTGTTCAAATGATGTAAAGCATTTAAAAACATCAGTGATGTTCTTTTAAGCTTGGCTTGTAAACATAAAATCAAAGCTTTCTTTGACACATTGGTAAAGGCAACATCTGTTTGAGGAGACACCAAAGAAGCAGCATTAAAGGGACAACACAGGTTTTGTCATGATTTACAGCTTGCCCAAGGGAGTTTTTCAGTTCAGGTGTGAACCATTTAAAAACCAAATTGGTTTATTGGTCTAAATGAGGGGGAACACTATATATCTGTATTTAGCTTAAAGCTAAAGGACAATTCCTATTGGAATTTGCTCTTTGAAGAGGATAAATCACAGTTAAGCAAATAATCTTGTACATTCTGTCTGTCTTTGTATTTGTTGTACATGAGTGACAGAGTTGTTTTGCCACAAAATTTTATTTACCAGTTTTTTGGCCATAAAGGTGGTTCCCCTTTCTGTTTTTAAAGCTGCACAGAAATATTAACTCACTTCTATTGTTTATATGTGTGAGCATGAAAACTTATAGCTGAGAGTAAACAGTCAATTTTTTTTGTATTAAAACAGATTTTTATTTGTTATTCAAAACTGACAACAAAACATTAGTCACAATTGGCGACACTGAGCCCCGCTACCCTACATAAGACATCTTATCCTACTGACCATACTGTTTTGAAGCTTTTACCATCAGCATTTCCTATGCAAAGGACATTAATTTATTTTAAATCCATTTAAATGTCCTAAATGTATTGTATTTGGGAGTTGGAGGCCTATACCTAAAAGGCACATGGTATCTGGCGACCCTTCGAAGCATCAGACTTTGAACAGTTACTTGTATTTTTTCAGGAAAGTACATGTTTCTGCTCTGCATTTTTCCTATGCATCGCTTTGCACGAAATATAGTCACAAGCATTTATATGCATGCATTTGTAATGCATATAATATAATATATAGTCAAATAAAAATATGCTTTACACACTAATCACTGGAATGATTTATTGCCCTGAGTCCTCAAATGTAAAGGTGTGTTGGTCTGAGCACCAGAGAATGTGGAATTGCCAGAAATGTTACTGGTAAACAAATGTTTTTTTACATTTGATACAAGTTCAATAGAAGGGTAGATGCAAACAGTGAAATAAAGCTCTTGGACATTGTTTTTTTTTGCAGTTTTTGCCGTGTGTTACTAATTTTTTGGGATTTAACCATGGCTACTCTGGATAGTGTTAACATAACTGAGTCTGTATTTGAGTCTTGGCATGTCATGGCTTTCAGCACATGGTGATAAGATGAAAAGACCAGTCTAATACAAGTTTGACCCAGGGTGTAATATTTTCGAAGAACTGGTGATGAAACCACCGCTCAGAGATCTGTTATCTGGTGTAAACAGACTAAACTGCTTTATGTCCATGCTCTGTCTGTGATGTTTGTATGTGAGTCTCATGTGAGTGAAGAAGCTTGTGTGTGTAGATGTGTGTGCGTGTGCCTTGTCTGGGCATGTTTGAATGGTGGGACTGTGTCAGGCTGCCTGCTGAAATCTGATGCACATGAACAAATATTGTCTGACAGAGTGGAGTTTGTGGAGGGGTGTGTGTGTGAGTGTGTGTGTGCATATGTATGTTACATGGGGGTCCAAGCCATTGGGGTTTTTGAAGTCTGTGGGGAAGATAATGTCAGGGCACTGAGGACAATAGACTGGCTTTTTAATATCATGGGGCTTGGCAGTGGCCGCTCCTTCTAAAACAGGAAATATGAGAATGGAAAACAAATAATAGATCATGCAGATGAAAAAAAGGCTGTGGCACTTCTATTAAGACCATGCTTAGATTATTCATAGATTACGAATAAAGGCATGACATTGTGGCAGTTCTGTCACACCACTGTTCAGACTGACATTGTTTATTAATGAATACAGAATCTCAGCAAATTGTCAGTTTATATATGCAATACATTCTAGACACTTCCGAAAAGAGAATTTTTTTCAGTACTTTACCTTTAATATGATTGAATATATTGTGAGATAAAGGGGGTTACAAAGACAAATCATTGCTAGATAAAGGAATTCCAACCAGTAAGCATTCAGCACCACAGGTCAGGTACAGGTACTGGACTGAAAATGTAAGCCAAAACTCAGAGGACTTCAGGAAAGACACCTAGAGAACTATCGCTCAAAAAATAACATACACAGGCACAGACACACACAAAATGAGAAGGATTAAAAAAAGAAAAAAAATCTGCATTATCGTGCGCTAAAAATGTATTGCCTTTAAGTAAATAATGAACAGGACCTGCCTTA
>JBBMFX010000007.1:9179830-9195959 GCA_037832545.1 Rhabdalestes septentrionalis | reverse complement strand
GAAAACACTAAGAGTGTCAACAGCTCAGCCACAAAGCAGCAGATCACATGGCCTTACCTAGAGAGGCCAATCGTCTCCTATGTTGCATCAGTCGCCTCAGCATTGGGAGCTTCATGAACGGGTAATGGCAGCTGCACACAGGCATTAGATTACTATGTACAATACCCAGTGTTGACTGGAGTGTTGGACAATGTGCCGCTACTGAACTCAGCAGTGGAAATATGTTCTCTGAAGTTATGACTCACTTCATACTCTGGGAGTCTGATGGACAAATCTGGGTTTGGAGGATGACAGGAGAACACTGCCTCTCGGAATGCATAATAAAGTCTGATGGAGCAGGTCTAACGACCTGGGGCTGTTTTTCAGGGTTTAGACTAAACTCACTCACTCCAGGGAAGGATTTTCAATGCTTTAGCGTAAAGAAACATTTTGGACAATGATGCTTCTGTGTAGCAACAGTTTGGGGAAGACCCAAATTAAATATTAAACATTAAATATTGAATTAAAAAACACACTTGTAATGGCTTTGTATGTCATGAATTCAGATTGCACATTTTATGATACCCTGACTACTGGTCTTCAAGCAAAATACCTGCAGAAATTCTCAACATTCATCCAGTAGACCTGTGTGCAGCCTAATGCAGTATCTGTATCAAAAACCTCAATATCAAGGACATAAATTAAAATTTGCCCAGCCAAAATTGACAATGGTGTTAGGTACAATAACATCAGAACATCTGTCTTAACTTCTGGTATTAAAGTGGTCTGAATGGATGGTGTATTAGGACCTGATGCACAAAGTGCAGTAGTTCTTTCTTCTTTCACCCATTGTATTTGTTCTCTACCATATGTTTCCATTTACCTGGATGAAATGAGCATGTGTGAGGATGTCCTAGCCACTGTTCCCACCTCCCTCACAGTGTGGTTAATCCACGTGAGGTCAGTATGTGTCCTTGTCTGGAAATCCATTGCACACATGAGGCTCTGAGTATTTTTGAACAACAGAGTTAAACTTATAAGCTTTTTCTCCAGCCTATATATCTGTTGTTTTTGTAGTTAAATAGATGTAAACTACCTAATTGCCTCACTGTGTGTAGCTTCTATGATATCACTATTTTCTTCAGTAGGCCAACGATAATTCCACTAAATAGGACAAAAACAATAAAAGTCTTCTATCACAAATTTATGGCCATTTTCAGTGATAAAATTTGAATTGAAGGCCTTACTCCAGGACTGCCACAATGCTGATCCGAGCTGTAGGCTTTTGTGGACTCTCTCCTTCTCTCTCCCCTAGCTAGTCCAAATGATTGAGAGAGTTATAAACTTCAAACACATGTATTTACCCATGGAGCCCAAACAGTGGAAAAATACTGCACTGAGGGAGGTCAACAAATCCATAAGCTGTCAGTTTATATTGGTAGTCACAAAGAGTTGGTACCGTTTAAGTCTCCAACAATAACCACCATGACTGTGTTTGTATTCGTTTTGTAGGAGACCACAGATTTTAGTGGGATGTAAAGCGGAATATATTTTCTTTCTGAAGCTATAATTCTGTGATACCTACATCTTTCCCAAGCTGAGATTACATTTTCATCCTGAATATCTTTCCATCATCTCCATCATCCCCTGTCCGCTCCCCTCTACTCGTGGTCCACACCTCCTGACTTTGCTGCAGTGTTTGTGGCTGGGGCAGGTGCCCCTCCCCTGGGCAGCCAGTTCAGGAAAGGCCCCCGCTGGGCAGACGAGACTAGGCCGAAGCCCGGGCCAAGCTCCTGCTGAGACAGTATAAGAGGCTCCCTTTCTCTAAGGCACACACATACACACATACCGAAATTCTATTTCCCCATCTGTTTTCCCTCTCTCAATCTCTCCCTGTCTCTCTTTCCCCCTCTCTGTTTCTTTAAACACATAACAATGTCTCCCTACTTTCTGCCTCTTCTCCTGTGTCTCTGTTCACCCAATTTGACTCCATGAAAATAATAATCACCGACAGATATGCTAGTGCTCACATCCAATCCTCAATAAAAATGGTCACTGTGATATTTATGATATTTGGGTTTTGCCAAAGGTAGATAATTATTTTTTTAAATCAGCAGCGTTATTAGAATAGCATTGTTATCCAGTCTCAACCAGAGCACAAGTTAAGTGGGCCTTGGATCAGTCTCGGCTTAGAGAAGGGTAAAAACTACTAAGGATATTTCGGTTACATTCTGAAATGGTTCATTGCTTGCTTTTGGTTTTGATCGACTTTCACCTGCTCCTCAGTTTGAATCAGAAATGATTTGCCCAGGTTTCAGTCTTGCCTCTTGTAGTCTTGGATACAGCATGAGTGATTGTCATAAAAAATATTACACTTTTGATGTGCCTCACTTTCTCCAAGCCAAGAAAGCTCTCAAAGAGTTGCATATTAGTGTAGAGCGCAAAGTTTATTACTGTTAGCCTTGTTCACATAGTCCCTCCAGAATGTTTATTTCACCTCACTGTAAATCTTGCCAGTTCGAAAGAAAAACACTTCCCTGAAATCTGCAAATCAACCTGCAAACAAGCAGGAGCCAGACAGACAAGAGTCTCTTTGTGGACCCTGGGGCTCCACAAGCACTGCTACCTTGCCTCATCCCCATGGCTTCACACTTTTGTGTCAGCCGACGTGATCAGACAAGACCCCTGAACGCTCGCTGTAGAGGCCAGAGGTTACATAAACGGACATCAGCACTGCAGTTCACACCTTGGTTCTAGCCAGTAGAACTGTTAAAATACTGTGTCTACACAACTCGCTTGCTTTTGTTTTATTCTCCTTCCATTTGACTGTCTTCATGTCTTTTCTCTGTTTTGCTGTTTACCTGCTCAGATCTCTTCCACTACATTCTCTTCTGTTGTTCCATCCTTGGATTTTCCTCTTTAGATTTTTTTTCAATCCCTACTGTTTAGATGGCATCAATTATAGCAGCAACTACCTGAAATAATTTTCAGGCTGCCATACAACTCACACAAGAAGTGATTTAATCTTAGGTGATCACCACCAGTTTCTTTTCCCTGCAACTCATCATATTCGACTCTGTTTGAAAGCTAAGCCTAACGATAGCCAATTTTTTCAACAGCATGGTATGTGTTTGACTCTAATCACTTTTTGTAACCTGGTTCCTTGTTTTTTTGTACCTCCTGCACTGGATGGTAGTGCGACAAGACTAGGTACAAAAAAAAGTACTGGATCCCATGTAAGTACTAAATAACTAACAAAAAAGTGAGAAGAGTCGACTCAAGCAGCGCCAGTACCACGAAGTAGAAAAGCCATGTGACTTATGTGGTTTCCAAACATTGTAAAAGCTAAAAAAAAGCTACAATCAAGAATCCAGCAGACTTTGTTTTACTGAAAGATCCATCCACAGAACATAAACCCTCCATAACTAAAAAAAATATTACAAATAACTAAACTATCCTCAGTAATCAGGGCAGGGAGCTGTGGGAGACAATTTTGTTTTATTGCTTCTTGCAGTTTCTTTTGAGCCAAGAAGCTGAAAGAACAGTAGACAAACACAACCAGCATTATCCCACAAAGCAAATTATTTTCTCATTCCCCAGAAAGTAAGTAAGCACTCTCACATGTGGCCAAACAAGAGACACATTATTCAGATACTTTCCTGGTTTCACCATGTACAGTGGAGTGCTACATTTCGTATGATCTGCTGAAATTACAAGCCAGACACATAAAATGATAGGTACTCGCAACCTTAATGTCAAGTCAGCATTTATAATACACTGACATCACATCTATTCAGTGTATTCACCTTTTTAAGCTGCATCAATTGATTACACATACAGCTCTGCAGAATTATTTGCACCCTTATTTAGTATGAGGGAAAAGGTCAATTTTTGTTTTGTCTGACCACAGCATCCTGTCCCAGTTAAAGTTCCAGTGGTGTTTGGCAAATCTTTGGAGATTTTTTACCTATCCATCCTACTCCTGTGACAGAATAGCCTTGCACCCTCTTCCTGGCTGCTTCATAACAGTTTTAAATTTCATAAAATTCTTAACTGCAGTAACTTATATGTGCCGGTTGGGTTGGGCAGCTGCTTGCATGCATCAGTTCCCTGATTTGTGCAAGCCAAGCATCATTGCAATGGAACAGTATTGGAATGGAAATACTGTATTTTTTGGAGTGATGGAGTGCCATCTAATATCTCTGGGATAGGCTAGAGTGCCTAATGCTCTTGTGGCTGAATGCAATGAAATCCTCACAGCAAAGTTTCATAATGAAAAAGTAGTCCTCCCCAAAGAGTAGAAAGGGAAAAGTAATGCGAAAGTTTTTTTCATTGTACTGAGGAAAGGAAAACTGATATTTTAATCTGTAAATTGTACATGTAAACAACACTAATATTTTTTGTCATTTCCATCTAACTTCTTTTATTTGATTTCTGATTTTTCCAAAGGACCACGTCAGCTGCACATATGCTGACTGTAATTTCGGACAATTCATTACAATCCATTCAAGGGGAAAAATAGAAACACCAGAAAGATACATTAAATGATTTATTTAAAATGTACATAAAATATGTGACAAGTTGCCACAAATTACTTTTGAAAGGATACATTTATATGTGTCAGATATATACATAAGAACAAATATATATTTAAAGGCATAATTCTACATGACACAATCTTTGGTTGAACAAGTGAAAAATCACTGAACCACTAAAAATCTGAATGATCTGTAGCACGCCCCCTAGTGACAAAAAGCTATAAAACTTCAGGGAATATTTCAGGGAATTTTACTAAGTTCTGGCTTGACTTGTTTATTATTATACATAAATACAATAAAAGCTTTTTCGTATATCTGAAACCATCTCCTGTTACTGCCTGGTTAAAAAGTAACTTTTGCTATCTTTTGGGTTTTTAGATGAAAGTGGTTCATTTGCTAGCAGGCTGTATCTGCACGTCTAACGCTAACCTGTTCACAGCTTATTTTAGAGAAAATGAAAACGATGTTCCTCATGCATGTTAAACCAATCATTTTGTTAGTAAATGTATTTGCATGCAATACTTCAACTCTTAATTATGTTATTTCTACGTATTTGTGCTTGGGCTTTTTGTACAAGCCCTATTTTAATTTGCCTTTTTTAAATAATTAAATGCACTGTTAGTGGATCGAGTGATCTAATGTCAGACAAAGGAGGTTTTAAATTACACCACTCTCTTCACTATTGTTCACTTTTACTTTGATGAATACTACAGCAAATGCTAATGGGGCATGATAAAGTGGTCATTAAAAACTACTGTGTCCCCCTCATATTGTGTGCTTTATGTGGAGATTTCTGTTACGTCTAGGCAAAGTGTGCTGTCTCTATTTATTCTGCACCATCTCCATTTATTATTATTATTATTATGTACTATTCATAATAAAATGCCTTATGCTGTAAATTCAGGGTCCCGGAGACACATTTGAATGCGTTACCCTTATTATGTATATGCAGAAAACATGCATGTTCACATGTGAGTAATGCATGATCACATGAAATAGCGCATGTGAAATATTTGAAAAATAACAGCATTTGTGCAAAAAAGCTTATCTGTATCATTCTCATGTGCTTTCTTTGCAGTGAAAGTGAATCAGATCCAGGCAACAGAGCTCAATATTTCACACTTATCTCTAACAGACCTTGATGTAGATGGCAGGCTCAGGTTAGGGGGTGTCCTTATACCTGAACCCATTCATCTGTGAAAGTTGGAATAAACATAAATAAAGGATGCTTATTATTAACTGTGGACACTCATCCCCAGTAAAAGATTGAGGATGTTCTCTTGTTTCACAATGTCATTCCAACAAGTAAGTACTCAGATTTTTGTTGCATAGCTTACTCCTAGATTCTGCTTCGAGAGCCAAGGGTGGCTTCCAATGGTTTGTGTTCATACTGAATTTTTCCACTGACTGAAAGGAGTATCATTATTAATATTTTTCACAATAGTAGCAACATAGTCAATAAGTCGCCTCAGTTTGTGGCTGAGCTATAATGAAATGATAGCTGTGCATTTCTTCCATTGTCTCAAATGCAGTTTAGTTGCTTTCGGAAACCTGACTTGATTTAGCTCCACTCTGATAACCGCCATTATACAAATTAATGGACAAAAATGGAGCCTGAAAGGGGATGCCTGGCTTTCTAAAGCTGTTATTTTTATTACATCCTACCTTTCGTCCCACCATCCTATTTATTTCTCCAGCTAGATGGGTGGCCAAAATAGCATAGAATAATTTAATGCTGAAACAGTCAAATCTATTCAGGCACAAATATCTGTGAGTTTATTACACTGACCATAAGCATATCAAGAGACTTCCTCTGATAGAGCTTGAAGAAGCCCTTCAGTAGTGCAATGCTGGGTTCATTTATGAATATTTTGCTTTCAGGACTACTATACACTGTGCTGGAAGTTTGTCTGTATTCCATAATTGTATTCTTAATTGACAGGTTTCTGCAAGTCGAACACAAGTAATTTCTTAGATTAATACGTTAAGTTCTGTGGTTGCATGTGTTTTTACAATAAACATTGTTCTATTTAAGCCTATAAAATCCTGCATCATGTGATCAGAGCAGCAGAACATGGCACCAGTAGCACCATTCACCATTTACACAACGTTGATTTGCACATACCCTTTTATTCTCCACTGTTCCAGTTCATTCTATTATTCTGCTCTTTGTTCTCTTTTTCTATTTTCTTGTCCCTTTCACAGCATGATGTATGTGTTAACTGTGTATTTGACATAAACATTGTATCTTGAACATTTAGGCAGAAGCTCTTGCAAACTGGGTCACCAAAACCAAAATAATAAGCACGTATCACTGCACATTATCATAATCTTTCAAGGAGGTACATCTGTTGCCATTCTACACCTAAAAGGATTCACTCATGAATGCATTATTCATGGACATAATCATTTTGAATCATGAATAATGACTAGACAGCAACTATGATTCTAACACTCCATACTCCACGGTGCAGAACCTCTATGGTGCATGCATCATCAGGGACCTGCACACAGACTTCAGCCAGATGGGCAGTTACTAGGAGGTCTTCCAGAGGCACCTGACGGAGCCTAGCTTGCTCCAGAGGAGTGCAGAATAGCACCTTGGGGCCATCAAAGAAGCTTTGGAAAAGGTTTACTATGAGGCAAACTTTCTGTTCTTGTATCAGTACACAGCAAACATATAAACACTGACAGGCCCATTGTAAACAAACAAGACACAAGCTCCATGTTTTTGTAAACACTTTATGAAAGGAGAAGAAAACCCTCCTGACTCAGCCGAGATATGTTTGGTGTGAAAAGTTTGCTTCTTCACTTTTGGACTGAAGATACAAGGCTGATGTCAAAATACATTAAATAACCAGTGTTAAATGTACTACTGTATATTTGTTTAAGTCTATTGGACATTAATATGTTTAAATGAAACTAAGTAGAAATTACACTTCTAGCATGGACTTTCTGTAAGTAATGTAATAAACTGTGCTCACCTGATTTCAGCTTGAGTTTTCCGGCACTGTATGATATTGTTACCAATAAAATTAGGCAAAAATCAAGCTTTAGCTTTAGCATGCTAAACTTTGGGTTTTTGCCTAGTTATGTCATCTAGAGCATTCTTCCAGTCCGAATCACACCTAAAGTTCTGCAATCTGATTTTGCAGCAAAGGTTGCTGCAGCAACAACCAAGGCTGGCCAAGTTGTTTTGTGGTGCCAAGCTCCAGCAGGCTCTAACCTGATCATCTCTCAAGGCAGACAAACAACTGAATCAACTCTCTCATAACTAGAGTAGGAAAACATATGATAATGCACTGCTTCTTAGCTTCCACATAACAAATAAAGCACTACACACTCCTCCACTGTCCAGATGTTTAGTAACTGTGGGTGTTGGAATGACAGTGTGTCCTTTATACAGTTTAACCACTCCACAATTAGCAGGACACACTCTGAGCTTGGAGAAAGAAGGCCAGTGTGTTTGCACTTTGTTGACCAAATGCTGATTTTATTTATTTATTTAGTTTTTGAGTATTGGATTGACTGCATTTAAACAGTAGTGCAGACTATGACAATCTATGAAATAATGTTTGAAAAGAGGTCTTGTTTTTTTAAATAACCAAAAAAATACATACAAATAAGAACTCTACTATAAAACCAAGACACTTAGGTTCATACAATACTCATATTCTTTTCACCATAAGGTCTTTTCTTTCTTCTCAGCAGTCTTCACACATGACCCACACCCCAGGGCTGACTGACTATATTTAGATTAGCCCACAAGGTGGTCTGAATTTGATTTATGAAACAAAAATTAATAAATTATAAAGTTGATTACTAAGTTTTCTTTATTTAACAGACTGGGTCAAAATTCTGATTGTACGGTCTCATGTAGTTGAACCTAAATTACTGCATCGGGTCTTTTCTGGCTTTCTGATACTTAAAGCCAAGGTGCTCCACTGAGATATGATGCTAAGCACAGCAACTTCTTGTCTTAATTCCTGCAGCGAAGAACATCCTGTGTGTCTCACAAGGTTCCTATTTAGTAAGGGTAGCAACAATTGCAGCTAATTAGCTTCTTCAGCAAATTAAAACGAGCAAGTAATTGTTTTGTGCTTGCTGGTAATTTACCGACAATTAAATGGCAGGTGCAAAGAATGTCATTAACATACTGGATAGCACTTTATGTGCTGTTTAAGCAGAATGGGAATGAACAATTAAATCATTTAAACTACAGAAATAACATGTAATCTCCCCAAACCCTGCCTGAAATGAGGTTTTACACAATGTTAATATAAAAAAGGACAAATTGAGCAAATGAAGAGTACTCATATGTCTACAGTCCAGGAGCATGTGTGTTAAATTCAGTTCAGGGAGTGTGTTGAACCTTGGATTCTAAAGGTTGCTAGACTAGAACTGTGTATACTCATTGCAGATATTTCAGTAGCAACATGTCTCTGTCCCTTTGATGAACAAACCCAAATACTCTCACATTCTGCTGATTCTAAATTCACATTACAGCAGAGCAATGCTTCAACTGAAAACAACAGCAAGCACATTGTGTGGGTTTTATCAACTGTTGAAGCATTTAAGCAGGTCATAGGCTGAATCTCAGAGCCTTTAGCTGCTTTACACACTAAACAGCACAAACGTAATATAGTGGCCAATAGTTTGTGAAACTGACCCCTTAATTTTACCTTAAAATTACATTTAATGTATGAGTGTGAAACCCTTCAATCTTAAATCTAAGGTGTTAATAAAGGAGGCTCTATTGTTTTAAAAGTTAAGGGGAAAATTTGGCAGTTTTACCCCTTAATCAGTCTTAATCTGTGCACTTTGGGAATTAAGGTCAGAATTAAGGTCATTTAAAGGGGTGAAATTATAGTGCTTGGTTTCATAGTGTTTTATAAGGATTGGAAGACAAGATTCATTTCATTAAAAATCATTCAGCAGAAGCTGGTCATTAAATGATGGAAAATACCAGAATGAGGCTGTAAAAAGGAACATGTGAAAATAGGTTGCTGCTTCATACAATTAGAAATCATTGACATCACTGCAAAGAATCATGCCTCAGCTGAAAATAAAGACAGATGTCATACAACTCTCAGCTGTCAGTGAGTTGGTCACAGGTTACATTCCAAATTGATAACATGCTAGGCAAATTTGGTTTTACAACACAAAATAATAGATATTGACTTGCAAAACATTTTTTTCCCCAAATATACCTACCTGTTTAATATGGGTCAGTCTATTAACTACTGTGAAAGTAGAAGCACGGCTCCGTTTATCCCATCATGAGAGCATTCAGTATAAAAACCGAACAAAAATGTTCTCAAAATTTGCCATGAATGGTCTAAACACCACAAACCAGCATTTTAATGTTTTGACAATTATTACCAGGACATTCATCCATCACTTTGATTAATGTGCAACAATACCTAGCAAACAGCTAAATTAGCAACACCAATACAGCGTTGAGTTATGAATAATTATTTTTTATGGAGCCCTACTGGTGTCATAGTTTCTTAAGTCAGTTCAACTGATAACTAAATGGTGCCCATAAATTTATGAAGTGTAGGAAAGGGGTGATTAAGCCACAGCTGTTTGGAAATGAAGTAAATCAGTTGTTTTAGCTAGGTCCTAAACTTAGTATGTTATTAGAAGAAGATCATTCTTTTTAATGTCTTACTGAGTTGGGCCACAAATGATGTACTGGTAATTATCTTGCTCTCACACCTTACAAAGTCATGTCCATGCATTAGAATCCCATCATCACACTTTGGCCATGCTTTAATTTTGTTGAGAAGACTGTGAGCTCAAAATGCACACTGATATTTCTAATTTGAAAGTATGTACATATAGAACCTATAGGAACTCATCATACCCTGTAAAAGCCTTACTCATTACTCACTTGAAAATAAGTCAATTTTTATTTTAGCTGCATGTACACATTATAATGTTCATTGCCAATGTAGAAAATATTTTTAAAACATGCTGGGCAATATTTAAAAGCCAATTAGTGAAATCCCTGGTTTATTAAATGATCTGATCCTTAGAATGTATTGTTCTGCAAAATCAAAAACTCTGCTAATGACCTAATACCACTTGAAGTGGTGACACAAAAACTCAAAACACAACCAGCTGTCTCTTAAATATTTCAGTACTAGTACCTTTGGGAAAGTGCTTTAAAAAGGTTGCCAGCATAAAGTTGCAGAAGTGTACAGGTTAGGAGAACGCTACACAATGATTTAAAATTCCTGTTTAGAGCATATTAAGAAATGGAAAGTGTGTGGCACCACTGTCCAAACTAGAAGGGAATTGATCACAGAGGATGCCACATAGTCAAAGGTACATTTGAAGGACTTTATGGTTGGGAATGATCAACCTGTGCTTGTCCAAATTTGCTGTATGTTTTACTCAAGGGCAATGTAGGGCAATGTGGCTAAAAAAGAATCATTTTCTGAAAAAGCACCTCTTTCATTCTCCAGGGAGATTGAGACATTCTGCAATTATGTTAACAAAGGTACAATTGCCAGATGAGACAAAAATGCACCTTTTTTAGGATTAAACTCCAAACGCTACATTTGTTGTGAAGCAAACCCAACACACCATCCAAAACATATGTATTCCTCCTCAGCACAGACTGGCCGACTTGTCAAGACTGATAGGAAAACGATGCTGCCAAATACGCTAAAAATCTTGAGGTTAAGCTGCATCCCTCTATTACACAGCTTAAGATAAGAAAGTCATTCACCTTCCAACCCATCATTGATTAAAACATGTTGCCAACTGAACAACATACTGGCTTATGGTTAAGAAGGTGAGAGTCTTTAAGTGGCCAATTCAGACCCATGTCTTATATCCGATTGAAATTTTAGTGGATGGACATGAAAAGAGAACTCCTTTGCTGCTCACCACAGAATCTGACTGAACTTGAACAAGGAATGCACTTCTGCAAGGGAGAGAGGGCACATACTTCCTAATTTAGGTGTGAAAAGCTGGTAGAGACATGTCCAAAAAGATGAATGGCTGTAATTACAGCAAAAGGTCAGGGAATTAACTTTTCCACTGCTGTCATTCTTGTTTTTAATTTTTAATTTCGTTTTCTGTGTGGTTGGGTTCTTTTCAATATTTTGTATTGAAAAACTTGTAAATACATTTTTTAAATGTTTATTTTTGAGAGGGTTTTGAGTTCAGCTCATATGACATACAACTACTATTTCAAAAGGGTATGATCACTTTCTATATGCACTGTGTGTGTGTTGGCTGAATTGAGTCATAGAATAATATTCGCCATTTGTATACATAAGGCTCATGCCCCAAATTTAGAAAGAACGGCACACCATTTTCCAACTCACCCACTTCTAGCACCAACCCAAAGAATGATTCAATGAGTTTCTCAATTTTACTGGATGTGCTTCCAAAGCTGAATGAGTTTCTCTGCTGTTTTGTGTCTAGTGAGCAGTGGCAGAAAATAAAAACCACTCCAATTTCACACATGTACAGCTGTTACATCTGAGAAAACTCACTCTAACACCTTAAAAATATTTATTTATTCATTCAGTCATTCAGGTTTGGGATTTTTTCCCCCCTATTTAGGTCTACCCATGAAACAGTGCTATCAATGTTAGGATGGTGATGTCTTTTCCAAGATACAAGAAACCACCAAACATAATCATTTAAATTTCTGTAACCTTTTTACTTTTATGAATATCTGTATCAACAAACCTGCTCCCACTTGTGTCTTTCAAATGGAATAGTTTTGTTGATTTAGTGGGTTAGAAATCCATTAATTTCATTACATGTACTTACTGTGTAAGTACAAAGTTACATCAAAGCTAAGGAACAATGAGGCATGTCTTTGATATTACATTTTAAAAAGCACAAAATGTAACATAACCTCCATCAGTATTATCAATCACGGATGAGGACTCATTCCTCGTACGTCCTGTTACTGCACAGTTCAAACCTGTGGAGGGCAGCAACACACTACCCTCTATTATCAGTATCACACTCTGACCATTTAGTAAACTTTACCACTAGATGGAGGCTTCTCCACTTCAACCAAAATCAGCACAATTGCCTTTTTCGCCTAGAAACAGTAGCTCCTTGAAGTAGTAAAAAAAAGTCAATTATACATTCAGACTCCCCTGAGTATAACCCCGTTAATGTATTCTTACACATAAATGTGGGAGCTTGCTTTATACTGCGCCAGAGTCCCAACAGCTTTTCTGCTTCAACAGTAATCAATTAGAGTCCATTTATTCTTTGAGGTGATGCCCTAATGTTGTTTCACCTTATTCCACATGCACAAGCAATACTGCTCAGACAGACTGCTACTCTATTCTCTTGAAACGGGAATTTTCATGTTTTTAAATGAAAAAAAAAAAAATCAGCATGATTTTGAAAAATGCATTTAGAGTGCAGTTGAATGCAATGAAGACCTACTGAGTCAGAGTTATGCATAGCAGCGGTGACAGGACCCAAGCATCTGAAGAGTTAATTTCCTCTGAAAGTTCACACAAAGTAATTACATGAAACAGCAACAAATACATGGCCTAAAATAACAGAAGCCCTAAGATGTTTGGAGTTTCAGCCAGATACTAGTAAGATAAGGTTTTGGGCTTAAACCATGATTTTCAGAAAGTTAAGGCTTAAACACAAAAATAGTTCCCCTGTAAAATGCAGATTTCTAGAATTGCCTCTAAGTTTTACATATAAAAGTTTCACAGGTGGCTTTGAATAGTAAGCAAGTAAAATGGCTGTATTTGTTGTTTACACATGACACCTCCTGGTTCCTCTGTGCACAAAGATATTCCTATTTGATCTTAGTATTTGACTTAGTACTTAGTATATCATACTGGTTAACTTCATAGTTAAAATGTAATTTCTTAGTATCATACACTATAATTTAACATAATGGTTAACTTTATGGTTTACAAGTAATGTATCTGACACCATAGAATGTTTATTGGTTTGTATGATTCAGCAGAACCTAATTATTAAGTAACCCAATTAAATAGCTAAAAGAAAAGTGAAGGAAGGAATGCATGAAAAGAATGAAAAGCTCAATATTATGCATAGTATTTGGTGATGTCTTGGAGATATGATTTCTAGAAACACAGCACAGTGCAGCTATTTCTGGTGATAATGGCTTCCTCAAGAACGTGATGTCACTCAGGGAAGCAAGTTCTCTGGTCCTCAGTAGTCCTTCAAGATCAAAGCTTTAGATAACATGGATGTTGCAACGAATCGCTGGATGGAAGGCAATACTGCTGAATGTGGATTCATGCATTTCTTTGATCAGACTCCTTCCTTAATATTCTTTGGGAATAGCACTTCTTTTGAAGACCGTCAGAAAGAGAAAGAGTATTGCCTCCTCCAAATCTATCATCTCCACCTTCTCATTCCAACTGTAATGATCCCAAGGCCATTTTTCTGCGCTCCATTTTGAGGCGGGCATATTAAACGAGAGAAAAGAGATTATTCCTGTGGAAAAGAAGGGTTCTGAGCCATTAGGTAGAGGGAGGCGCAGTAGTTAGAAGACTAATTGAATGTCAACGTGAGGCATGTCCAAGAAGCCAATGTGTCGCGTCAGCAGTAGCAGAGGAGTGGCTGTAGAGAGTAAAGTTAGCAAAATGAAGCTCCATCTTCAGACAGGCGTAATCAGGAGGTTATAATGAAAACTGAGGTGGTCAACTTTAGCTAAAGCTTCAGAAATAAAGAGGTACTGTGAGGTCACGCACAGGCACGTAGAGTTAATGGATTCAATTAGAATTCATGTGTGCATGTGTTTGCTGCACAAAGCTCACAAAAACCTTGGGTTGGATTTAGTGGCATTTGAATAGCTGCAGTAGCACTTAAAGGGAAACCACCGCCTGCGGCTAAAAACACAAGACTGAAATGCCGTTCAGGGCTTTGGATATGCATCCTCTAGCACTGGAGATTTGGCATGGACAATGTGCGTATATTCAGAGCTCGTCTTGCCATCAGACGCTATCCTGCATTATATCTTTTTCTTGGCTCCATCTCACGACTGCAAAGACAGCAGGAAAAGAAGCTTTTCTTATATAGATGTTCTTTCCCCCCACAGTCCTGAATTCCATTTTCTGCTGGCCTTTATTTATTCAGGTAAAATACCACCGAGGTTCATGATTTTTTAATGACTTTAGAGTTGGCGACAATATAAAATGCATTCAGTTTGTATATATGTGTGTGTGTGTGTGTGTGTGTGTGTGTGTGTGTGTGTGTGTGTGTACAAAATATATGAAGGCACTGTATGTAAGATTAAATAAGGTCTTCCATTGTTTATGGTACAAGACAGTTTCTCATGAACAAGGAACTGAACCTATTTAATTTAAAAGCGCTTTCAGTCACCCATAACACCCATGACTGACCTCAGGAATGAAATGGACTTACATTACCAATACCAATGATTGTCATGATAGATGTTGCAATGTCTGATGTCATAACAGCCTATGACAATGACATACTCAATTTAGCTGTCATAAAAACGAACAAATATAATAATAATCTAATCTGTCATAATAACTCATGCCAGCATATGGCATTTGTAATGACATTATGTACATAGCAGTGTTCGAATAAAGAATGAATGTATATGATTTCCATAACATCTCTACATGTCCCATAGTCATAAGTCCCAGGTGTTCCTGAGCCACTGACTAATTAAATTTGAAAGCAATTTTTGAAGCTCTTGTAATAATCACTACATTAGACCGCAGTGTAAAATCAGCAGAACCTTTGAACTACAATCTATACCAAGAGCAGCTCCAACAAACAGCCTACTTCTCTAGTTAAACTCAATTATTTATAGTCTTCCAGAACCATGTCGCAGAAAAAAATGAACATTTCCCTTGCTGTCTCCTCAAATTTGTAACAATGAATAAACGAGTGCAGTTCACAGAGTGTTGTTTGGAGCAATTTTAAAGTGGCCTAAAAAAGCAACACAGAAACATAGCTTTATGAATGAACACTGAACACTAAGAGTCTGCTCTACAAGCAACGCTTCACCTTTTTCTTATGGAACACTTATAACCAGGTCCGGGATAAAGCAGGTCGTGGTAGAAGCTGCAATCAGATTCAAGCTAATATAAAAAGGGAGTCTGGCGAGTTGAAGTCCGGGCCATCTGGATTATAAATTGAGTTCAGTGAGCCACATATCAGTTAAAGATGGGAGATTGAAGATTGAAGACACCAAATTATCTTTATAAGCCTTTATTTTATCTGTGCATTCAACATGCCTCAGAGCATCCTCGGTAGCTCCATCCCCATGAGACTGCAACATACAGGCAGCCACTAAAAGCCCATGATAGAAACACTCAGTGTGTCAGTGCCTATTCCTTCAGATCACTCTGTTAGTTACACCCACCTCACTGCTCACACATTAATGGTGAAAGACAGGAAATAAACAAACATTGATGAGACTGGCAGGCTTCCAGCTAAACCTGATGCATGTAGGTAGAGTGTTAGAGCACTAAAGTACACATTAACTCTTGGGAGTGAATTTCTGGACTATTGTCTCTATATATATATAGAGAGAGAGAGAGAGAGAGAGAGAAAGAGAGAGAGAGAGAGAGCGAGAGAGAGAGAGAGCGAGAGAGAGA
>JBBMFX010000007.1:9156341-9170777 GCA_037832545.1 Rhabdalestes septentrionalis | reverse complement strand
TATATATAATATATATGTATATGTTTGTTTGGACATTAACAGTTGGCTTGTTTTTAAAGAGGCAGGTTAGAAATCCAATAGGACGTGATTGAATGTTATTAGATAACTTTATGTCCTTTTACACTGGTTGGCTCTAGTTGGTGAACCACGTTCAAAATCAGCTTTTTATAAAGCAGAATAGCGTCAACAAGTTGCCTGCTGCTCAGTATGCAGCTGGGGCCACATGTTTCCTTCCAGTTTATGGCCTGTTTAAATGCATCCAAATGCTCTGTGGTTTGTGGCCTCCTAAAATCTCTATGGGAGGGCGGCCAGTCATGGTGTCTGAGCTGACAAAGAATACTGTAAACTAAGACCAGAGCTTTTATGGGGTAGAAGGCCATTCTGAAGTTGACAGTGTCTCTTGCTGGACATGGTGAAAGCTACTTTCCTTGAATCGGCCAAAATAAATGATACACATGGCTTTAACATCTAAACTCAGTAGGGCTGTAAAATTCAGGGTTTATTGTTTCTCCCCCCAAGCCGTTAAATTGTCCACTAATAGGTCAGTTTCTGCTACAATGATTTAGACTGTATGTTAAAATGATTAGCTCATGCAGTTTCAGCAATAATGAGTGGATAATGGCAAATCTTGATTTCACACCGCAGCGGAATTAGTGGGAGATAAAGTGTAATATCGGTCATGTTTTAACAAGTCAAACATGAGGAAAGAGGATCTACTGCTTCCCACCTTCTCTGGTGAGAATGTGGTGAATCCACATTACATTACTGAACTATAATACGGCTTTGAAAATGGCGTCTCGTACAATATAACTAGAATGGTAGTAAATGTTATTAAAATTTTAAAAACATGATATGTTTAAACCTAAAACCTAAAACAATAGATTGAATAGTGCAATGTAACTAGTAAATGCATTTTTTATAAATAAAAAATGATAGTTTTTGAAAAGCATCAAATTATATTACACAGCTCGAAGTACAAAATAAGTATATAATATTTTGGAAAGTGCAATTTATCTATAATTTACCCTGAAAATACACATGTTTACAGTTCATAAGTGTATAATTGTATAAAGTGTTGACAACTGCAATAAAATTTTATAATATACGTTGAAAAGAACTGCATCTTCCTCTTCTTTCAGCGGCTCCTGTCGAGGGTTGAGGGAGAGGATCATCTGTTTCCATCTCTGTCTGTCCTCCACTGGCACGCAGCTAGGCAGCAGTACCGGGGCGGCCTGTGGTAACCCAGGCCTCGACCAACCCAGCTGAAATCTGATTTATGATCCACACATGTGATTTGGCTTAGGATTACACCTGGTTGCCCTTCCTGATGCAACCCTTACTATTTACTCGAATTCGGGACTGGCACTAAGAATGTAGTGGCTCATGCACTCCTAGTGCCCAGGAATGCAGTGTAGTGTAGCTATACAATATACCTCAAAAATATAACTTGAGAGCTTGTCTTTTTTATACTATTCATAGTTTTTTATTGTAAAACACATAGAATTATGCATGTACTGATCATTTTAAACTGGTTGATTTCACACCCTTACATAACTTAAAATATACAGGAGCGGTGTTGTTTTAGCTGTGGGCAGATCTGGGCAGAGAACCTAATGAAACCACAGAAGAACAAGGGAGATAGAGTTCATGTTGTTAAACTGCTAGGAGCATTATTTTTCATTCTTATAAGTGAAAAGCTGTTATGTAACAGTTTGCTATGTGTCAAGAAGAAATACGCCGCACAGCCATTCAGACTATTATTTGTCATTCAGGAGCAAAAGTGTGCACCAAAAATACGAGCTACATCTCGAATACGGGCTGGGGATATTTCTGAAATAAGAAGGTCAATAATGGTTACAGTCTGAAATATGGCACCAGAACATTTCAAGTGCACTTCGTTCAAACCCCTCTTTTCTTTATTTCCCAAACAGCTCTCTCCAAAAGAAAACAGGACAGATTTGCCCTGGGGCAGTGGCAGAGTTAACACAGAATAATACAGAGATAAATCAGGACATTTGTAGAGATCTTTGAAATGAAGACCCTCAGTGTGATCAGACAACCAGTGAGAAAGTCTAATCCGCATTAGCAGAACACACACTAGCAAAACAACCTATACCCTAAAAAGGAATTTCATTAGTCATGTAGATATATAGATGTATATCTGTTCTCATAGACATATAGACATTTCTATTTTCATCAGTTCAGCTTCTGGGACATGATAATCCATTATTAGATATACTCCAAAACTGACCAGAGAATGCAAGTAAACTCCATCCTGAAATTGTTTCTACTAATTTAAAGTGCTTCTTATGTTCCACGCTAAGCTTCTTATGAGCAAGTATCTTCAGCATGCAACATCGTGCATGTACATTTGTGGCAAACTGGAAACTATATATTTCCATGGGAGAAAAGACACATCCAATCAAAACATCACTATCACTGTGTACTTAAAGCAACACTGCCATATTAATTTGCCAAAAACACCTCTGACTTTTGAAAAATGCTCATTGTCTCAAAGTCTTGGTTGACCTACAGGCATTTATATTTTAACAGGATGCTTTAAAGAAATGTATCTAAATTTAAACATAAAACCTGACATTTTATATGTGCATATTTCATATATAGCTCCGTTAAAGTTGGTAACCATGACATCAGGAAACAAAGGAAAAACAGAACAACAATAAAAAGAGAACAGTTTCTAAGAGAGTTTTGACACTTGGATCCCTCCCAAACTGTAATGGCTTGGCAAGGCGTCATCCTACAAAATTCTGTTTTTGCTTGACAGTACTGAGCAGAAAACAGAAAGCCCTCCCCTGCTCGCAATCTGTGTGAGTTCAAACATAATGCATCCTGATGCCCGCTGTCAGGGCACTGATGCTGCAACACCAGAAATGGGCATGAAGAGGCTTCTGAGGCAGGTTTCAAAAGATTGTTTCTCTTACTGCTGGGAGCAGGTGCGGGGGACGGGGCTGATAGCGGCCTCGTCAGGAGGAGAAAATAAAACTCTACCTGAAGTCGGGAGTGTGGATGGATTAGACTTCGAAGATTAAGATAATGGGCCAGTCTCAGTGTAATCTCTGTGCCATTTTAATTATCAGTAGAATCTGTAATAAGAGACACCCTGTGGAGCAACAAACAAAGATCCTTAATGAGGTTTTAGTGGGGTTTTGTTTTTGTTGTGCTGGGTGGAGTGCTGCTTTTTGGCCATTTGATTATGATCCGAAAGTATGGAGACATAATTTTTTTTTGCGAACTATTTTAAAGTTCACCCATCGCTGACACCAAATTGAAAGCATCACCTTGAGCGGGAAAACCAACTTCCAGGCTTCAGGAAGTGGTGCAGTTGGCCTTACCTCATTTCTGTTCTTGTGGCTAAATGCAATCAAATCCTCACAGAACTGTTCCAGTATCTAGTATCAAGCCTTTTCTAGCAAATAAAGCAGCAAAGGGAGGGAGGGCAAACTGCCATATTAATATTTATGATGTCTGCACAAAGGAAATTAAAATTAATCCAGTGTCACATTCTGATATGACCAGAAGCAATTTTACCACATTACGGCTTTGTTGTTGGTAGTACATTGTCATCATATGCACAGAAAGCCATCATTTTACTAACACATTCTGAAGCCAGAAGAACATTCTTATAAGTGTCAGGTCCTTTTGAACCATGCCAGGCACAAAATAACTTGATGACTAAGCACTTCAGGCCCTGCCTGTTAGCTTGCCATTAGTCACTTCGCCTTACATCAAATCTGCCAGTGCCTCTGCAGCACACTGAGCAGCCCTTAAGTAAGCCAGAGAGATGGGTAATGATGGTTTAATGATGAAAGGTGACAGATAAAGGCAAGCTGACGTGTCTTATTAATATTCTATTTCAATTGCAAGTCATCAAACATTCCAGCAGCCTGATTAATCTTTCGATTGTCTGCTTCTCCATTATTCGCCTGGGAGATAATTGATCCTGAATCTACTAGTGAGGGTCATCTTCAAACCTGTTTACTTTTTCTTTCCACAGTTAGTTTGGAATACACTTGCTTGGTTTTTGAAGTTCTTGTAACTTTAAAGTGATACTGAATCATGGGGATCTGGAATCGGAAAGAAAAAGAAAATAACATTAGTGAAAATAAGGTACGTATTCACCATTAGTCTGATTCTATAAGTATTGATTTCACTGTGACTATCCTTCCTTTTGTGTACTTGTTCTGAGAACTCATCAGAATTCATCAGAAAGACCTGAGGAGTTAAACACTGAAGTGAACTACAAGAAAACACACTCACTGTGCTAAAAAAAAGGAAATTCTCCTTTGTGTGACAGCAAATAGTCTACATTACATTTTAATTGCTAAAACATAGTCACTGTCTGACAGTGTTCATCATGTGTGACGATGAAGAGGCACCAGAGCTGCAGGTCATGCGTGCAGGACTCCTCGCCAAAGGACAGCTGAATCAGGGGAGGAGCCAGAACTTTTACAAATTCTGCATTTCTCCAAGCCAGGGGAAGTATTTTGGCTTGATAGGGTAAAATTGGTTGGAGAGCTGAACAGTAGACTAGGCATGTGTCTGCCAGAACAAGCAATATGTAACATTATTTTCCACTTTTTTCAGTTATGCATAAATGAAAGTTGTCCTTACCTTTTCCACTGGTCTCGCTCTGTGAGAGTACCTCTGAAGAAAAGTTCAGATCACCTGCCAGTGTGCTTAATTCAACCCCTGTTAACTCTCACTCCTGTTGTGCTTAAGTCAAACCCAGTCCACTCTCACTCCTGTTGCATGTTTGCCATTCAATGAATGAAGAAACATGCAGTTCTGTTAAATGCTGAGACACATACAGCTAAACAACAATGGAAATGAATTGCTTGCTTATAAATATCCATTTCTAGTTAATTTTTAGTGTAGCAGAAAAAACCTTCATGTTTACTCAAAAAAGCAGCTTAAGGAGTCACAAATCAATCATAAATCCCTGTTAAGCATTTAGATTTCCAAATCTTTTCACTAAGAAGTGCATAACGATTTTGAACACTTTTAAATGTTGATCTTCGAACTGCCATTACTTACTTACTTTCACTATTACAGATATGCTGTAGGCTGAAGTTATACATACATTGTTAATGGGAACCCTCTGTATAAATGAGGCTTCTGTAACGTTTAGGGGGTTGGTCAGTGTGTCTCTTATTATGTCTACTGATGGCAGCCACAAACACAAAACAACTTCTTGCAAAGAGAATCTTGCAGAGTGTTCTGTTGATCCTTTAGATCTTAAATCAACAGAAGTTGAGAAAAAACAAGGACACTCAGTCTGAGCATTTAATCTTGTCTGATTTCGATCAAAAGTGTGGGCTAAAGTGCCAAGCTGACTAAAAAGAATGTGATGGCTCAAGATGAGATGACAGCAGCAGATTTCTGCTCTAAGTACAAAAATGCACTCTACTAGTCCACATTTTGCTGACAAAGTAAAAGTGGAACAGTGATAGAAATTAATATACCATGCTCATCAAGTTTTTAAAGGGTGGACTGAAACATGCACTGTCTGTATGATATATCTGTGTGAGACAATTTGAATGTTAAGTTATTATTGTCTAAAAACCCTTCTTTCACATGTATGCAGTCAAACACATTTTTATATACATAGCAGTGCCTTATATAGCCTCGGGGCATTGGAGGGCAAATTAGACAAACAAGTGGAGTAAGTTACTCAATCAGTCAAAAACAAGATGCCTGTTAGGTCTTCTGATTTATTTCTGTTATAAGGAAAATACAATAGTATTCAAGAAAAGCAGAGGGGAAGTAGCAGTGAAGCTTCTGTCCCACAGTACTCAGAAGAGAACACTGCATTCCGGACATCACCACGGCACTCCCCTTTATTTACACTGTGCAATAACAAAAACCTCAGCGGTTAGCAGATAAAGCAGACACAGACCATCCATTCCCTTTCCTTCATAAACTCCATGGAAATTCAAAGAAACTACTCTTTTCCTTCCCTACAGATAGGTGACCTGTTCCATTCTCTCATGGGCATTATCGAAATAACACACTTCAATTCAATAAGCAGCCGTCGGTTGTAACAGGGCTTCATTTAACAGTTGCCTACTGTTCTAGGTACGTTGCATATGTACGTCGAGCCATTTATGGAAAAAAATGACATTGCATTTGGTTTAATCTGGGGCAACATACTGTAGCGTGTCTTAACAGGCAGCTGACTGGAGAGATTAATTCAAGTGTACAGAGGAAAACTATTTCAGACCAGCACCAAGAATTCTATTCAAAACCAGACATATCATTAGCGCAAAAGAGAAGCTTGAGGGGAGAGATGTCCTTGAGTTCAGAAGGGCACACAGCTGTTCTGCCTGACAGTACAGCAGCAGAGCAAAGCTGAGAGAAAGATATGTTTGAACTCCAGCTAATTGATATTCCCAACAGATTAAAACACACACACACACACACACACACACACACACCCACACCCACACACACACACCCACACACCCACACACACACACACACATACACACACACACACACACACGTGCGTGCATAGGCTCACAAACACTCAGAAAAGCCCCAAGCTTCCCCTTTAAATAGACAGATTAACCAAATTAATACTGCCTTTTTTCTCCAGTGAGCATCAGGTTTGACCAAACTTCACCAATTTTCAATAAAAATGGATCCATTCTCTTGGATCTAATGATTATTTTATTTGAATACCTGTAGAACACTAAGTGATATCTCTACACCAGCTTTGCTTGCAATGAGGGTTTTGTGCAATGCATTAGTATACATGCACACACAGAGTAAGAACTGAAATAAAGGGGGGGGGGAAACACTATTCGTAAAAATCAGGCAGCTGTTGACCCAAATGTAATAGCTTCACACAGTAAGGGAATATTAAAAATGTCTAAATAGAAATATAAATCTACAGTAGAATATTTATATATATGACACATACAGACACCAAAGTTCTTTTTTTTTTTTTAATTACAAATTAAACGATAAAGGTAGCGTCCTGACTCTCCTCTCCCCCTTCCCCTTCCTCCACACGCCCCCTGTAGCACGTATCATATTAAATAAGGCACAAATTTACACAAACAGAATTTGGCTAGTTATTGTTACTATATTTACATCAAATAGCTACAATGTTAATAATGATAAAATGCATTTTAATTGGACGAAAATGGGAGTAGCTCAAATTCGGGGCTCTGACGCACACAGGGTCAGTTTTCACAACTTAACCCTAGTCATGGACTCTCTCAGTGGGGATTCTACACTGACAATCTTTTTCAATATAGGGCATGGCTTATCTGTGTCAGAAACTGGCCCATATTTATGTTAAAAGCTCATGCTGTAAGAGCTTTAAACGTACTAAATTACAAGCCTGATGCATATCTGATTACATTCCTTAAACACACATCTGTTCTCATAGCACTGAACAATTTATTTTTCTATCCGTGTTTTTGGTCACCAGACATTAAAATAAATGTTTTTACAACTTGCCTACAGTACTCTAAAGGTGGGCAGTGCTGTTGAAAAAATAATGATAGTAATGGTGGACAGGTTATTGCTCGTGTGTTACCAAGATATTTTCCATTTATAGTGTAAAAGATCAACAGAAGGGCTTTTCAACAATGTATTTACTTCTCAAAATAAGGCAAAGAGCTACTTTCAGAGGAGATCATCCATTTTGTTCACCGGGATACATATACTGTGTATGTATATGTATACATATACTGTGTAGATATGAACACACATATATATACACACACATGCATATATATACACGTTTAGAGCTGGGATTGGTACAGTTCATCAACTCTACATCAACAGAATACTTAAGCCAAAGCAAGAGAGATCAGAATCACATAAGGCTCAAGGCCAGTTGTTCTCTTCGTCCAGGTCCCGGCCTTACAATTTGTGATACCTTAAGTTCAGAACACCACTTAAAAGCCACACTGGACACAGTGGCAGCCTAGAAAAAGATGAGGGCTTTTCCATTCTTCTCTAGATCCTCACCTCCTATAAGCAAATAGCTGAGCAATACCAATATGGTACAAATATATTGATGAAACACAAAAAACAAAATAAAACAAAAATTCTCAAAAGTGAAGTTGACAACACTGGCAGCAAATCAGGAGGGGTTCTTCCACTGAATGCAGTTTTTGTTATGCCCTCTCAACTGAAACCAATTCCTAGTGGTTTGTGCAGCGTTTAGTCAAAAGCTGTCCAAAGACACACTTAAGAAACCTAGACTTGGGGTCTAGACAAGTTCTCTGCATGAGTGTAGTTTTCTTCAGTCTTTAGGCTCTGGAGTGCAGGTGAGGAGTCCACTGGAGCTCAGTAGTTGAACTTCCCTGCCTGGTTGACCGGAGAGGTGGCGGGGATGAAGAGTGGCTTGGGTGGGACGTCTGGTTTGAGCGACGTGGTCCGGCGTACCACAGCCCCTCGGTGAACTTCCGGCTGCTCGCTGTAGCTGTGCTGGCGTGTCAGGTAGCCACTGGAGATGAGTGGGTGGCGGACCTCGCTGCCGGTGGAGTTCATGCGGGACAAGAGTGGAGGAGGCGGATGATGGGAGCGGCGGCTGAAGCTGGGCTCGCGGCACACCATCCCTCCTCCTCCACCGGACAAGAGCGAGTGGCGCTGGGAGGCATGGCGTGCCACCCTCTCCAGCGTAGACTGATGTTGTGGAGGCATGTCTGGAGGGACATCCATGCGGCGGGTCAGACTGTCTCTAGGCAGGGTGGAGGAGCTGTAATATGGCGCTGACTCTGTTTCAGGGATCTGAGGCTGCACACGGTTGGCAAATGCCATGTGGCTTGCACTGGCCGACATGGAGGATGTAAGCACAGGAGGGGACTTCCCAGTTGCCACATTGATCTCATGAATGTGCTTCAGGAGCTCATCGAGTGAGGTCACATCAACGATCTTGTGCGGGTAGCAGTGCTGTGGCTGGTTGGGCACGCGCTCAGCATTGTGGATTTTCCGCTCCTCTGGGTGCATGGAGCCTCCCAGCACCTGCCTGCTGGATAATCCATGTGGGAAAGGAAACACCTGCTGATGGACACCAGAACTGGGCCTGGACCCCATAGCATTGTGAGACTTTGGCTCTTTGGCGTTGTTGCAGTTTTGGTTCTTCTCCCATTGGTTCTTGAAGGCTTTCATGCTCTTGATCGGCAGCTCTGGTGTGGAGTCGGGCGTAGGTAGGCCAGACAGCTCTGAGGAGTGGTGATGATGGGGATGGATGAGCTCTGACATTACGCCATGGTGGGCGCTTCTACGTGGGGGGTGGTCCTTCCCATTTTGGAAGAAAGAGTTGTAGATCTTTGGAGAGGACACCTCCAGCTTCTCCTCCTTGCCCTGGCTCTCCAGCAGGCCATTTAGCTTGGCCAGGCTGCGCAGTGACAGCGCATGAGGAATAGGAGCCTCCGGGTCCTTGGCTAGCCTCTTGGTTTTGTTGACATTGTGGTTGCAGTAACAGGAGACGAGGAAGCCGGAGAGAAAGGCGCCCAGGACGAAAGCCACGAGCACACATGCTATTAGCAGAGTGTAGTGAACACTGTGGTTGGATTTATCTGCTTCAGGAGGCCGACGGACGCCTGCAGAAAAAGGGTGGGGGGGGACAAAGGGGGAGAAAACACAGTAAAGTGAGCGCAGCAAAAACTCACAGCTGACATAAAAGCAGGACAATGCTTGTGATATTTTACAAAACCCTCCCCCAAATGCTGAACTTGAAGACTTGAAGGAACGAGCAGATTATTGCTGGTTCAAGTAACTGTCCCAGCAGTTTTACAGTACAAGGCTTCTGTCTTCGATGGCAGGAACATAGGTTAAGGACACCCAACTGGCTGATACAGCTGAGCATATTCGGAGCATTTGGATATAAACAGAAGAACAAGTGGGCATCCAAACTCACTGAAACCACCTGGGCAGGGCTCAGAAAGGAAGCATCTGGTATGCAGCACTGCCAAAAATGAACGCTCAGACTTGGCTATTTAAACTATCTATCATCAGTATGTTTTGAGGAGAGATGCTTTTCTGACTATTCATTTTGCCATTCTTTTATGAGCAGCATATAGTGTCTCTAAATGTAGACAGGACAAATATAGCACAAAGACCATAATCTATGATTTGCCAGGGTAGAACACATTTTAATTGCTATTACTGATTTAGAAACATGCTGGTCTCTTTCCAGATATGTGACGATAGACCCATTTTAAGCTTGAAATGGGTTATATTGCATTTACAAACAGGTATTCTCAAATACCATGCAAATCTCTCTTCCATCACTGACCTACATTTAATTTCAAATGTCCTATGTAAAATGAGGGAGAGTGCCGTCTGGCCAATATAAATGATAACTAACTAAAAAATACATTATTAATCTGTGCAACCATCTTATCTTAATGAGCCCCACAGATCGAGGCCAGAGGTGAATATATCTACCACCTGCAATTTGAGATAATTAGCAAATCCTTCTGCCATCTGCACTGTCATTCTCTCCACCCCTCGCTGTCCCGACCCATTTTTCTTTATCCATGGGTGAGGATAGGGGTGTCAAGTTTCTGGCTCTGTAAATGAAGCGATGCGTTTGTGCATGATGGCAGAAAAGGAATAATTCAATAAGGAATGAATCAGTGTGAGGGTACAAAAATTGTGGCTCCCTAATTTACAACCTGATGCATGCATTTGACTTATAAGATTGCAAAAAAAGCTTTTTATATAATGATGTGTGGGTGAGCTGGAGCTGCATGAGAGTGATGGCATTAAACACAGCTGCTGAGGATAAGACTAGGACCTGCGCTTAAGCTAGCAGGAGCTTTCTGTGCCTGTTTTATTTCAGGATGCTCAAGCAGGTACATACAGCAGAGTCACTATAGGGTAGTGTGGGTGGATCACTAGAGCAGGAGGGGGGCAAAAAAAGTGCTATTGTACTTTTTATGCAGTTGCAAGCAAAAGCACAATTATGGATCTGGAATAGGTTCACGGGAAGAAAAAAGAAAACAACGATAATCTTCCTCTAGGCATCAATAGAAACACATTAAGAGTGCAGAGCAAGGCATTTTGCTAGCTATCGAATGAGGGAAGCTTTCCAATAAAGTTTTTTTTCTCATAAAAAGTTTCTTTCTTCTACTGTTTGCAGATGTAAACTGGAAAGAGTTACAGCAAAGTAAACTGCACAATACATTGCCTCACTTTCTGGTAGCAGAACATTTCTCTCTCTCTCTTTCTCTCACTCGTGCCCGTTCGCTCTCTCTTACACACACGCACACTCACTCAAACACCCGACTGTTTGGCAGCAGATTTATATAGGTCATGAAATTGTTGGAAGGAGTTGCTCCCACACGGCAGGTTTGTCTCTTTGGCTTTGATACCTTGCAGAAAGCTCTTTTCTGAGCTTTATGAAAAAGAGATGCTGGGGTATCATGACTGACTAGTGTAACATCTGCAGAGAGAATTCAAATACTCTTTCTCTCTCGTGCTGGTTGACGCTTGGTTAGACAGCGGTGCTGCGACTGAAGAACAGGACATTTATGAATAATGGATTTTCTCTTTCTCTCCATCTGTATCTTTCAAAAACACTAGTTGCCTTTTGTAATGCGTGAACATTTCCTGATGAACGAGCAGCCAGAAATTTTGAAAAGCAACATTTCTTAAATAAACAGATGTCAGGGATGATTTTTTTTTCTCCCATAACTTTCTTTTAAAGATACCAATTGTCTCACAACAATGATTGTGTAAGAAATGACTATTTAAGAGCAGTATTGTGCCAGCATTTGTGTGTGTTTTTATATATTCATTGATCAATAGACTGATTTATGATGAACTGCAGGAGGAATCTACAGAGACTTCCTTATGATTTACGTGACTTGATCAAAACCATGTTTGTAATTTTGGTTAGAAAAAGGGCTAAATTCTTCAGAGTTACAGTAAAACTGCAATCTACAAGGTCAAACACACTGATCGTCCATTAAAACTACTGACACGTGACATGAAGAACGTTAATTATCTCATAGTGGCATCTGTCAAGATACAATATAATAGGCAGCAAATAAAAAGTCAGTTATGTTTGTTGTTCCTAAATGACATGGTGAGTTTATCTCCAAAACGAGAGTATCTTGTCTTGTAGCACCGGGCGCCAGAATGCATTATGGGAAGAAAGCAATCCAAACGAGGTTGCAATCAACTGATTAATTCTAGGTTCTGTCATGCAAGTGGATGTTATTCTGACACTTGTCATCTACCTACAAATTGATGCAGATCAAGTACATTCCTTCATGACAATGGTGTTCCCTAATGGAAGTGGCTTCTTTCAGCAGGATGATGTGCCCATGACGCACTGCAACATATTTTCATGAATGGTTTGATAATCATGACAAATCTCCTAATTCACCAGATCTCAATCCAGTTGAGCATCTGTGGGACAAAATAGGCAAACTAGCCTGATCCATGGAGGCCCAACCCTCCAGCATTTAGGGTCTGCTCTGTCCTGGTGCCAGATCAGATAAAACACCTTCAGAGGTCTTGTGGACTCCATACCTGACCAGGTCAATGTTGTTTTGGCAGAAAGAGGTGGGCCTGAAAGTTATTAGGCACAGGCTTTAATGTTTCAGTTGATCAGTGTATATAATAAGATGTATTTCCAAAGCTTCAAATAAAACATGTAAAGTAGGCTATTGTAAAAAATTCAAATGTTTTGTGATTGTTATTGTTAGATTTAAAGCAAGCAGATTGTATGTGTGCCCTGTAATTAGATTAGTGCTACTACTAGAATCTCATAGGAGTGTTAGCAGAAATGAACACTGCAGTAGAAGTGAGATCATTTTGGCTGTGTTTTGACATTTTTGGCCAGAAGCAAAAGCCTAGCTGTAACAGCTGCAGTTGGCCACTGTTTCTGCCCCCCCCTCCCCCACACACTCTAATAACTCTCTCTCTCTTTCTTTCATCTATCCTGTGATGGTTTGATGGTTGGTTAGACAGCAGTGCTGTGACTAGAGAACAGGACACGTATAAATAATGGAGAGATTTTCCCTTTTTTTCTCTCTCTCTCTTTCTCTGACTCATCAGACCTCTGCAGGGCCCTAAACTACACCCACAGAGCACTGAGGGATAGCACATGGCCAGTGAAGGAGTGACTCACTCTCAATGCGTTTACAGTACGTGTGTGTGTGCCACACTAGGGGGGCACAAAGAAGAGACACACAAATCTTAGCTACCCCACACGTACACTGTCAAAACATGTTTGGGACTGTGGGCCACGGCTCAGCAGATGCCTATAGGAGACATATGCTGGCCTAGTCACCCCCATACTGACATCCACTCAAGCAGGTATGGTGCATCTGAAGGCCTGCTCTGCTGTTTAACACTGTTTCCTATGACACATACAGAAGACTGGACCAGATGAAACATAGGTTTATTAGGAGAATATTAACTTTTGAAACACGGATATCAGGGTTGAAATATGCAAATGACCCCCACATTTTCTGTTTATATGATGCTGTGAGCAGCCAGATCCATCTCAGATATTCCAGATGAAAGTTATGTAGATGTGGATAAAATCAATGCTCGAAGCAGCACAAGCCAGTCTTTGACCCTTAGACTCCACCGTTATAACCGGTGATAAAATGTGGTGGATCTTGATAAGAATGACGGCTTACTGGCAGCTCAAAGCAAAGATATTCTGTCAGATATTCTGTGTGGACTGACATCATAAGAAAAAGAGAGGTTTTATGATTATTTCATTTTTGGTGAAAAGGGAGTTGTGAAGTCGGGGTTCTCTCCCAACTTCCTCATTAGTTGTCAACAGATTTGAACCTTGTAAAAGAAATGTACAAGATTTCATTACACAAATCAGTAGTCAGCTGGGTAATTAATATTTCAGCTGCGCAGCAAAATGACAACTCACTTCAAAGAATTGAACACCCTGTTTCCAGGGTGTTTTTTAATATATTGCAGGAAAATCACAAACTGAATAAGTGTCATATGGTATTTTATCCAAACTGCGGAGCCCAAGTTCACAGTAAAAGTTTCTTTAAAAGCTCCACATAACTGGAAAAGCTTTTCTTGAGGTTGTTTTGTTTGTCTTCATTTTGACTATTAGTGTTAGCAAACGTTTGTATATGAGGCAACTCTTGGCTTTGGCTTAATATGGAAGCTCAGTGTGTTAAACGAAACTGGTCTGCAGCGAGAGGGCTAAAGATAGTAGAAAAGTGTGAAAAACATGGACAGCCATATTATGGACCATCTCCAGTCTGCCAAAAGGTAAACAACCAGATGGGATGAGAGTAGAAAATCGATGGAATAAGACAAAAATGAAGAAGGCACAGAGTGATAAAGCAAACTAAAAATGGAAAGGGGTGATTAAGGGTTAGAAATAAAGATATGAGAGAGAGCGAGAGAGAGCGAGAGAGAGAGAGAGAGAGAGCGAGAGAGAGCGAGAGAGAGCGAGAG
>JBBMFX010000007.1:9119603-9133564 GCA_037832545.1 Rhabdalestes septentrionalis | reverse complement strand
ACACACACACACACACACACACACACACACACACACACACACACACACACACACACACACACACACACACACAAGGAGAGTGAGAGAGTGAGAGAGTGAGGGAGAAAGGGGGGAGAAACACACAGTTAACAAACAACAGATGTGTTGGAGAGGGTCTGTGCCCCTCCTCCCAAATTTCCTTCATCATCTTCACCGCACCATCTCACTAATGGACCCAGCCTGTATATGGGACAAATCAGAGAGGACAGCCAGCCACAGCATCACCATAACAAAGTAAAAGAGAGTGAGTGGTCAAATTCAGAAAGGAGGAGATAGAAAAATACTAACACAGGGAATGAAAGAGAATGAAAGATGGAAAATAGGATAGTGGCACATAAGAGGCAACAAGAGAGACAAATAAAGAGAATGAAGAATGAACAGGGAGGGAGAGAAAAAGAGAGAAGAGAGAGAGGAAAAGGTGTTGAAAACGGTGAAAGGAAAAGATAGACTAAAGGAAAGACAAAGATAGAGAGGGACTTTATATCCAGATGTGTATGCACGTGTGCGAGCGCGTGTGTGTGTGTGTGTGTGTGTGTGTGTGTATAGGCGTCTGTGTGTGATTGATAGGTGTGCTATGTCTGTCAGAAGCCAACTGGGAATGGGTGACACGGGTAAGCTGATGAGACAGGCACAGAGAAAACGAGTGTGGTGAGAGAGAGCACGCAAGATGTGGGGAGAGAGAAAGAGGCAGAGAGAGGGAGAAGAGTGAGAGAGAGTGAGAGAGACACTGAACAAGAGGGAAAAGTGTGTGTGTGTGTGTGTTATCTGTATTGTGGGTTTTGTGAGTAAGTGACTCAGTCGGAGGGTAGGAGGGTGAGTGATGGAGAGAAACAAAATGAAGAAGCACAGAAAAACTACACTAAGACAATGTCTTCTTTCATTCCACTGATGGAGAAATGCTCTTGTCTCAGCCATGACTCTTCTTAAACTTAACTCATACGCTTATATCCGCACAATCGAGGACCACGTACAAACTCTCAATGAGTCAATGAGCATAAACACTACAGACAAAAGTCTTGAACAAGCGAAGCTTCTGTCCTCTTTAAAATGTCTGAGTACTGTGGTTTGATTGCTGTGAACAGATTAAACTTTAAGCTCAAGTAGTTACAGATATTCTGTTTCATATAGCGGTGTGGATCAATGGATAGTGGAGCTCTGTTTGAGGCAGTGTCATCTTTGATTTCATCAGAGGGAAAAGATTTGAGCACGGCTATTCAGAGGTTTTTATATCCATCACAACCCTGCATTACTCATATAATTTACAATTCGCATTTACAATCTGTTCAATGGATGAATAATTGAGCACAACCGCATCCCTATTATATCTCTGAACAGGAGAAACACAGGCATAGTGCCTAAGGGACAGACAGTTGCTTCTACTTACAGTACTGACAATCAAATAGAACCAACACATTTGAGTGAGGCATGCTGAAGTAAGCCAGATTTAAAATGAACATTACCATTGTGTTGGAGACAAACATCCCTATTTCTTCAAAGAGTGAGCCTCCTCATCACTCTCTCCAGAGTCGCACATACCAAACGGCTTTGAATGAGCTAGAAACACGGCTAATACATTACATGTTTAAGGAACTGTTTATTTTATTCCATGTATTATTTTGAGGTCTAACTCAAATAATTAAAACGTCATCTTGTTCATGTGCCTTTAAGACTGACACATGACTGCTCTGTATTGCTCTGGCCTGAATCTCTCCTTATAACTTCAACATGAAGTGGCTGTAGGCTACTTCATGTTGATGAATGAAAAATGTCCAAAAACAAGGAATTCAAAACCAGCTGCTTTTTCCACAATGTTTACATACCACATAAAGCTCTCTTCCTATCTAAATGCAAGCAAACTTCCCATTTGATGATATGTGCCCTTTAAGACCTTAGAGCTGTCTTTTCTATAAGGAGAAGTATTTGTATGAAAAAAAGGCAGTTTCCAAGCTAAACCCAGGAACTGGAGTTAGCACTGATTACTGGGCCCTAATCCCAGCTAAGGTGCACCCGCTTCTTGGGCGTTTTAGCTAAATCCCATGATAGGATTTGGAGACCGCTATAAAAGTGAAACAGGGCCTATCAGCTTTCTGGTTCTTTCGTTACAGGGGAAAGAGAAAAATAAATAAAAAATTAAACCCAGTTTCTCTGCTCTGGTCATTACTGGCACTTAGCCAATCAGATGGTTCCTATTTGAGTGTTAGTGCCGTTTGGCTGGTGCACGCTGGAGGAGAAGGAAGTTTATCATGCTGTGGAGGAAACACGTCCCCGTTCCCTTCAGCTACTCAGCACGGAGACAGCAGCTGCACAGCAGCCTGCAGGCTCTCTCCTGCGCGCAGTCATATGGCCTAGCTTTATGCCTTTAAAACTGCATCTGCGTTTAAATTTAAGTGCTTGTCTTTGCAAAAGCATAACGCTTCTTGCCCTCAGACTTTCCTATAGACCTGGAGGAAAAGGCATCTATAATACATCAAGAGAGATATTTTTACACTCTTGAAAATGCCTCTACTTCACCAGTGGCTGTCTCCTCAAAAAAGGAGAATTTTAAACACACACAGTCTGGCTCCTCACAGCACAGATTATTTATGTGCGATGAGGTAAACACTTCAGTGTGAATAAGGAAAGGCACATAATTTTTTTAGCATTAATCTGACCTAAAGTATCATCAAGGATTCATTCAGAGACTTTGGCAATCTCCCCGTTAACTTATTAAAAGCTGTTTCTGGAGAAACTGCGGTGCATGTGTGCTTAGACAAAGTACAATGTATCTTCATATGGAATTGTTTGCAAGTGTGTCTTCTATCGCTAAAGACAAAACATATTGTTGTTTGTAGTAATATAATATGTGTAGTTCAGTAACTAAAACCTATGCTACTTATACAAGTCATTTTATTATGAGCGATTTTTAGACATTATAAGCATGCTTTATGTAACCTCTTGCAGGATATACCAAATGAAGAACAATGTGTCAGCACAAACATGAGTATTTTAAAGAGGCACTGCCACCACACCACCATCCCATGATAATATCTTCAAGCTATGAAGGCTTTAAGATGTGACCATATCTGCACATGGCTGACACTGCCTTTAATGTTGAAATGATTGTTATGCAATTATATTCACATTTACTTGCTCAAAATGATATGTGACACTATATTCTGATCAACCATTAAGATCTACCAAATTTGGTTTGTTTGATTACGTTCTTTACAGCAAAACAAATGTGGAAATATTCAGACGCCACGTTGCTGAAGGAAATGAGAAAAAACCTGAAATAGCCACTAATCATTTCAGTTAATAAACAGTGTGGGCAGTTTGAGGTGATATTATTGAGCCTACGCAAACCACAAAGAAGTCATTTTTGATCCTGCACTCTCCCTTGATAGTCATATAAACTCTTCGGTTAAAGCAGATTTCTTTCACATCAGAATTATAGCCCGCTTTCCTAACTCTCTCTCAAAGGATGATTCTAAGGGTTTACAAAGGTGCTATATATGAATGTACTATGGTTATTATTTCAATTAATAGATCAACATAATGTACTTGTCATGAAGTGTGGGTGCAGTGTTACTCACTTCTTGCAGGTTTTGTATTCAGCGCAGCGGCTCAGAGGCACACGCACCACGCAGCTGGAGAAGGCCACGAACAGAGCGTGGTGGTCCTTATCCAGCTCCAGACCCAGAATCCTCCGGTCCTCCCCACGCACATTACACCTGCCACAGGTAGGGGGACAATCAGTGACATGTTTTCAGTAGTAAAAAAATCTACAGGAATAATACAATTAATAAATGACTGGTGATGAAAGTCATCGTTCATATACAACTATGAAAAAGACGGTTCTAGAAAGACAAAAAGTGTGTTTCTCAATGACAATGTGATAACAGACTCTCAGGCGCTGCAGTGAGGAAGTGAAGAGGCAGGTTTTGCTGTTCTTCAAAATGAGGCTCTATTGGACATTTTATGTCAGCAGAACAGTGGCAACACCTCAAAAATAGAAATACTGCTTCAAAGTCTCCCAATCGTACTACACAACAAAGCTTGCAGCAGTGTTAATAAATTGTCCCTGGGTGTGACAATTAAGAGTGAGAGTGTGTGTCTGTGTGTGGACTTGGGTGTAAAAAATGCAAAAGAGGGAGAGAGAGAGAAGGACAGGGAGGGGGGGGACTGACTTATTAAATTAAGTAAGTAAATCACTGCTTTCAAGAACTTTCCAGATGATTTTGAACAAAAATGTTTGAAAAATAATACTGATAATGGCAAACGTGTAGACGAAGGAACAGTTACATAAAAAAGGAAGGATTTTCTTTCCAGCAAATATAGCCAAACATGCACTAAAGGGGCAGTTTCTTTTTAGGGTCATGGGAGCATTGGCTTCATTTCTGCCCCACTGTCCAAATGACTGCATTATAACTGATATCTAAATGTCAAACACACAAAAGAAAACCTTTAGCAGTAATAATCATACAATTTGGAGCAAGTATTCGGAAGCAAAATAATTTGATTCACTACAATTGATTCTGTGTAATTGCAGGCTTTAGCCATGAAAAAAAAACAAACCTACAACTCAACTGTTATAATTGTTGTAATAATTTAAACGACAATTGTTATAAAATCATGATGGGCTCAGGCTACAGTGACAGGGGTAAAGAGAGAAAGCTCACTTGTTGAGGTTGTACACATCGATGTCCTCCAGTAGCTGGCTGCTATAGGTGGAGTTAGGGTGAGTGCTGGCCAGGACCTTCAGAACTCTCCCATTCTCTGAGCCCAGGAAAAGAACTGTGTAGTTCTTATAGGGCCCAGCGGCTGTATCCACAGCTATCTGGGTCAACTTAAACCTACAGACAAAAAAAAATCATCCATTTAGTAAACAACCAACAGAGCTGTCAATGCATCAAATGGCATTAAACAGCGCAGGTGTTTGTGTTTACTCTTGAATAGTGGTTAGGCGTGGTGTTTCTCCGGGGAGACAGATGGGATCGTGAGAATGAGCAATAGAGCGCATGAGAGAAAGAGAGATAGAGGGAGAAAGTGCAGAGGAGAGGAAGGGGAGAGGAAGAGTTTGAAAGAAAGTGAGAGGGACAGATGTGATGGAGAGAGAGTGCTTATGCCCAGCAGGCGTTCTACAACTTGCTCAAGCAGCCTGCCAGTTGTCAGATTGGCTGTGACGTGCATTGTGTTGTGTATTGTTTTTGTTTGTGTGTGTGTGTGTGTGTGTGTGTGTTTGTGTGTTTACCTGCTGGTAGTTCTCGTAAAGCAGGGCCGGTCGTTGACAGAGGGTACAGCCTCGTCCATAAGTGGATAAGACTTTATGAAAGTGAGAGTTTCATCAGGAAAGCTGGTGGAAAATTTGTAAGCAGCAGCGGAGCCATCTCCAGCACAGGTGCCCGGCCTACAGCCACAAATATATGCATTGTTATCTCTTATTCTGCTTATTTAGTCAGGGACCATGTACAAAAACCATTTATCTCAAAAAGATGTGTTCACTAAATAGCTAATGTCCCTGGGCGGGGATTTATTTAATTAGTACAAAAAAAACATGATAGGCATAATACATATTATGAAGACACAGATACAACAGGATCAATTAATATCATTAAAACCATGAATAAGTGAAGTGAAAAAAAAACTAAACTGATTATCTTGTTACAATGGCACTTGTCTAGGTGTGGGATGCATTAGGCAGGAAGTGAACAGTCACTTATTGATGATGTGTTGGAAGCAGGAGAAATGGGCAAGTGAAAGGAGCAATATTGACAAAGGCTAGACAAATGGGTCAGAGCATCAATATGCCAGGTCTTGTGGGATGTTTCCAGTATGTAGTGGTTAACACCAAACATGGTCTAAGATAGAAAAAAACAGGTGAACCAGTGACAGGGTCATGGATGCCCAAGCCTGACTGATGTGAATCAGGAGCAAAGGCTAAGCCGTGTAACCCCCCCACTGCTGAATACGTTAATCCTGGCTGTCATAGAAAGTTGACAGAACACACAGTGGATCATAGCTTGCTGTGTATGGGGCTTCACCTCTGCAGACTGGATAAACTAGCCATGGTGATGCCCATTCATCACTGAAAACATCAACAATGGGTGTGTAAGCATTAGCCCAATGGAAGAAGGTGACCTGGTCCAATTCTTTTTCATCTTGTGGACCACTGGATATATGTCATTTACTTGGGGTAGATATGGCACCAGCATGCACGATGGAATGAAAGTAATACATTGTTTTGCTCTGGGCAATGGTCTGCTCAGAAATCTCAGGTCCTGCCACTCACGTGGGGGTTACGCTGACATGTAGCACCTATTTAAACATTGTTGCAAGCCAAGTGCCCACCTTCACGCCAATTATAGCATCTCTCAGCACAATAAAGCAAATATTGTTCACACATTTTTTGAAGAACATGAAAAAGAATTGTGGTATCCGATTAATCTGATTATCTGAGGTTCTACCTCACAACCTGCAGGGATTTAAAAAAAATTGCTACTAATGTCTTTGTGCCAGATTCCATTGCACACTTTCAAATGTTGTGTGGAGTCCAGGAATCAAGAGGTCAGTGTGGTTTTGCCCACACAAGAGAGGCAAACACAATAGTAGGCATGTGATTTTAATGAACTCCACAGAACAATGGCTGATTGGACTACATGCTACAAGAATTTTCAAGTCTAACTCTTTACCAAAGCCTAACATTGACCTCACTAATAAAAAAAGAAATGGTATCACCATTAAAAAAAAGAACACAGGCAGGAAAAACTCAAAGGTCCTGTGCGTTCTTCTAACATTAGAATGATACCTTTGTCATGTCCCTGTTTATCCTAGACTTTTGCAACATTTTCCTATTTATTTTAATACACAGTGAAGACTGACAAAGTAGGAAAAGACAAAAACTCACTCATGCATGAGCACACACTCAAGCACGCATGAAATCCAGCACTTATTCCAGTCACCATTAAATCATAACTGCTGGTTCCCTTTCAGACATTCTGCAGCTAGCAGAAAGCCAAGAAAACACATCCCAAGTTTAGGCCAAGCTCCGAGTTCCACGTAGCAAGTTAAGAGGGCCAGGGGTATTAATCAGAGTCAGATGACCGGAGTGTGTTCCTGTGTCTAAGTGAACATTACTGGTTGATCAATCAAGTTTAAAAGTCTTACGCTTTGTTTAGACACACAGTCAAATCTGATTTTTCCTGCAGGTCAGAAGCAAATCTAATCTTTCCTTTAAGTCTTAAATAAACAATCACAAGCTTGCAGTTATGCAGATTTGAGCTATATTCTCTAAATGGAGATCCAAAGAGCTAAGCATGAAAAACAAATGTGATCCAAGTATTTGAAGATTTCAGGTGTTCTGTTCACTTCATTTGCTGTACAGTGTCTTAATTGTATTATCATCCCTATATCTGTTATATGTTTGATTTCTAAATAGTAATTAGAATATGTATTTAGAACAATACAGTGCCTGACATATATCACTAAAATGCAGACGCACTGCTCTCGCTGTTCTGACTGGCTGCCCTGCATTGTCTCTTTCAAAAAAAAGTCCAGACTGATATCTATGGAATTTGAGTAAAAAAAAAAAAAAACCCAGTCAGTTATTTTGGAAGATAAAAAAGAACTGCAGCTTCTCCTTTAGAATGTCTGGCTGCTTTGGAAGGTTGCAGTGATACTCTTGCATCCCACCAGCCAGGAACAGCAAAAGGTTTAATCATTTTCCCCCACATCTTCCCTCCAGTCTCATCTGTATGACAGTAATCTTAAGCTAAACTGCTGTAAGCTGAATGTGCTGTTATATGTAGTTGTGTTTAATGTTTGTGACATCAAATTAAGCTTATTTTGCATTTTAGTTTCCATACATTGACTGTAGAGTATGAGGAGTGAGCAGAGTAGGAGGGAGCAGAGTAGGAGTGAGCAGAGTAGGAGTGAGCAGAGTAGGAGTAAGCAGGGTAGGAGTAAGCAGGGTAGGAGTGAGCAGAGTAGGAGTGAGCAGAGTAGGAGTGAGCAGAGTAGGAGTGAGCAGAGTAGGAGTGAGCAGAGTAGGAGTGAGCAGAGTAGGAGTGAGCATAGTACGAGTGAGCAGAGTAGGAGTGAGCAGAGTAGGAGTGAGCAGAGTAGGAGTGAGCAGAGTAGGAGTGAACAGAGTTGGGGTGTGCAGAGCGGCCGCTAGTCGTATCTGTATTTGTATTCGTTAAAATGGAAAATTATTCATATTTGCATTTGAGTAAAATCCTATAATGCAGTGCACAAACAACGTCCAATATTTACACAGAACATTTATTTAACAAAAGGAGAAGGGAGAAGGTTTTTCCATTATATAGATATTTTAAGGGGTTCAGAATATGATGCCATACTATATTTCCTTCTGTTGCACAACCCACCTGGGCTTGGGAACCTGCTCGTCAGGCACAGGGGTCCAAGCTGACTCACTGGTCTTCTGTTCTTTAAATTTGCCACTGAACACACGTTCAATGTCATCCATATAGAAGGCACACACAGAGGAGCCAGTGATACTGAGAGAAAAGAGAAGACTTTTAAATAAGGTGCTGAAGAGATGTCTTTAACAGAAGCACAAAGAGGTCCAAAGCATTTTGCATTTTAGAAATATATTTTTTTCTTATCTAAAACAATAAAATGGCAAGGAATGGAAAATGATGTCCAATTATCTTCTCAGCTGAACAAGTATTTAATAAACAATTCATTGTTTTTCAAGGTTGAGCATTATCATTATTGCACTACATGAGTCAGACCACCAGCTTAATAGCCTATTCTAAAAGAAGGGGAAAGAAAAGAAGATGACAGAAGAGGATATAAAAGACAAGAAAAGAGAAGACAATAGATGAGAAAAGAAGAGCTCTCAGTGTGAAGTCACCTGTTGGCCTGTGTGGTGAAGACTCCCAGAACAGCAGGCCTGTGGTTGATTTGCATGACGTTTGTTAAGGACTGCAGAACGTCAAAGTAGAAAAACGAGTCGCCTGGAACAGAACAGTTTAGCCGTGCCTTCAGGAATGATGTCCAGTACCGGTCAAGAACCCTTGGAGAACCTCCATTATCATTCTTACACACACGAGCTACCCTGGAAAACACCACCTAGAAAGCAAGACATAGTACAGGAGGTGAAAATAAGATGCTTTTCATGGCCACCAGGAGAATATGGAGATCTGGAAATAGGTCAGAGATATTCAGCCAATTGCACAAACTAAAGAACAAATGAAAAGTTTTAAAAGTTAAGGTCATCCACAGTCATTCGACCAAAACATATGGGACTTACCTTGCCCAGAGTGGTGTATTCTACTGCAATCTCGCTGAAGAAAAAGTACACATAGTTGCCATACTCAATGGCATGAAGAAAATGAGGTTCTGAAAGAATAGAACACAAAAACTTCAGACAAAAAAAAAACTACAGCAGCATTCAGCATTTAACATGAAGAATCTGACAGAGTGCTGTGTGTCATGGGTCTGACCTCGCAGCCATTTGGAGTCATACTTCACGGTTCGGAGGACCGGACTACTCTCTCCTAAACTTCTGTAGATCACTGCGTCACTCGCTAAAAAGTCTGTCATTGTGGCTGAATAAAAATCCCCTCCTAGAAATAGATTGAAAGCTTTATTACAAGGGCAAGAAACACATTTTCAGCATATTTACACGCTTTCACAGCTCTTGGTGCCCACAATCGCAGGTTTCAGGATCGCACATTTCTTCCACACATTGATTCAATGGCGTTTCTGAGCCCATGAGCCTGCTGGCATCACAGAAGCAGCAGCTGAACTTTGTGAAATGTCAGTGGAATATTGGCGAGATTAATGGCGAGATCATGTCTCCCTCCTGATGGTCTCAGCTGAGCCAACTCACCAGCGAACAGGCCAACGTTGGACTGGCGTGATTCAAAAGGGCATCGAGCCTGACCAATCACCTCCTCTCCATCCTGCTCCAGCGTAGACATCTGAGGGGGAAGGAAGGAGGGAGGAAGACAGAAAGAGAGAGAAAGCGAGAGAGATGTCATTGAATAAGCATACACCTCAATAATAGTGGCTGGCTGTGTGTCATTTCAGTGTATTGCAAAGCAAACTCCAGCGCATGTTTCAGCAGACCCTTTGATTTTCACTTTATGATTCAAATCGATCTTCTGAACAAGCTTGACTGAAATCCTGTGAAATTGATCCCAACCTTGCTCCCTTCCACTGTTCTCTGCCTTCCCTGCAAAGTCTGAGGACAGCTTTAGTGCAGGCGGCATGGGGGGCTAACTCTCAGCAGACACAATAGGCTCTAATCCCATGGAGCAGATACAAAGTGACCCCAAATACCAGCCTTTAAACTCTCTCAGCAATAAAGCACAGATGCCAGGAAAAACCCAACAGTGTATATTACTGTTAGTGTGTGTGTGTGGGTGTCTAGAGTGTGAAAGTCGCACTGCTGCAGCTCACTGTTTGGTGTCTCAGTCTGAAACTAACAAGATGTGCTTTGGCCTGTTAGCTCTGCTCACACCTACAGCAGACAACAAACAACCCCTACACATGCACTTCCCACTGGTGTACTAATCTTCAGCGCCTTGCTCTTCCTAATTCTCTTTATACCAGAAATGGCAGCTTTTGCTAGCAAATACAGAATTATAATGTAATTGATCAAATATTGTAATATAGTATTTCATGTAATATTGATTTATTTGAATTTATTGAGAGATTATAGTTTTTTTCCAATAGTCTTTTAGAAGGGAAAAAATCTAACAGAAAAATGTAGTTTCAAATATGTTGATACATAATGTAAAATACATTTAAAAATGATTAATTTTGCAACAAGAATTATAAATTACACAATATGTGATAACAGATGTTTCATTACAATTAAATAGTTAAATAATTAATATAAAAAATAGCAAAACAACAACATCTAGTTTAGGGTGAAACAGCTCCAGATCTCTGTTCTTTTCTCAGGCTGTTTTCCAAACTTCTCTAAAAGCTTCTCTGAGGCTTCTTTAACGTCTCGCCACAATTTTCACTTAACAGTCCTGATGCTCCTTTAAATCCAGCTTGTGTCAATGTCACAACCCAACTACAACTTACTGAGACCATCTTCTAACTACATCACAGCCTCTCTTTGCAGTTTTCCAGATTACCACAATCTCCTCTTTGCCTCTATAATCTTCCTTCAACTATATCCTAACCTCACCTCTTCGCTTCTTCATCACTTCTCCCCAGTGGGCTCTCAGCCTGCTGAGTGACTCTGGGGAAGTCTCTTTTTCCACTGAAAACACACAGTGCAGGAGGGGACAGTGCCCAAGCACCGAGAGATATGATTTACTCTCTCTGACTAATCTCAACCCTCTGCAGGAGCTCAGAGGCAGGTTATGGGTTTTCTATAGCAGGATGGAGGAGGGAGATAAAGACAGAGAGATCCTTAGGGAAAGTAATATAAATCAGAATTCAGAGTCTGCAGTGGAAAGAGAGCAAGCTGACTCCGCCATGACCTCCCTTAACTTGCACACACACGCACACGCACATATATGTACATATTTCTAGATATTTATATCTACATACAGTGTTATTTTAAGTATTACTGCTCCACTTCTACAAGTCCATTTGTCATTGAATGTTGACACAGCTTAAAGGGCAGCTGGTATTTTCAAATGGTGTCAAAGTGTCAAAAATGGATTTTGTTCAAAAGCAACAATGTATATGTCGTCATGACAAAGTCAGTCACATCTGAAAAGCCAAAAAAGCAGAGATATTTATGCTGGCATTTCATTCGCGTCAGTTACTGCTATGTCACTTGTCATTTGATTCACTCTAAATTTCACTGTTGGGTTTTGGGTCATTTGGAAAAATATAGAATCATATTATGTCAATAGCTGATCTATATATGAACATTGGTTACTTCAGTCTCTCTGGAAACTTTGTACAATAACACACACACACACACACACACACACACACACACACACACACACACACACACATTGAATCGTCTTTGCAAACAGAGGGTAATATCAAAATGCTGCTTTCTTATTTATATTTTATATTTTAGTTTTTTTTAACATATCCCTTGCACCTGTGGTTTGCAGGAAAATGTCGAAATTGCTCAAAAGCAGGAATGTGTGTTCATAGCAGTGGTTACAGGTATTTGAGACTTTTTGCATTCTTGTTTTCTGTAGGTAAAAATGCATGATTGCATCAGACTGACTTTGTCAGGGAAGAACATGGCATTTTTTGAGTTTTGAAGAGTTCAGGTGTTTGTGTGCATTTCAGAACTCAACCTGCAGGTGCTGTCTGCGGTTACATCATATATAAAGACAGGCATTCTAGGTCCATTCTAGGTACTCATCCAACCATGTGGAGCAACTCCATTTTCTCTTTCCTCAATCCATTATTTTGGTACAGAATGTCCACTAGACTTGCTCCAAGCACTGTTGCCTCAGTCGCTGTTTCATTTCAAATCTAATGTGCTGGAGACAGAACAACTAGACTTGCATCACTCACCAGATACGTTTGGTCTGGACTGCATACCCCTAATCTGCCCTTTCAAAGCTCGTATATCAGAGAGCACAGCATGAATCACAGGGTAACCATGACGTCAACTTGTCCAACACTTATATCCTAAAAGAGTAAAAAGTGTGTGGCTCTGTAAAACCCTGCAACACAGTTTGGAGGAGCAAAACATCTGTCTGTGTTTCCAGACAGCTGTTAAGAAATTTATATTATCCCCATTTTGTGCTCTTGGCATGCTGTGAAAGTCGTTCATCAGAGTAGTGTAAGGCTCTCCTCACTGTGTGTACTCACTGGCAATGAGGTGCAACAGGCAGCTCTAGTCACTTCTGCAAACACCTAGCTCATACCGGGATATTTCCACTATCAAAGCCCTACCTGACTGTAGGATTGCAAACTTTTGATACATTATAGTAGGTCACAGTTATAGACAGCCATAACAAAGGCATGCTGTAACTTGATATTGTTTATTTCTCACTTGTAGCTTAATGAAAAAATGGAAAAAAAAATGTCAAAAGCATAGATCCTAAACTTTAAACAACATGTTTGTGTTTCAAAGTAGGAGAAAGGTAGGCTGATGTGAAAATGTGTGCATGCAAGTCAGTTTCTATCATTTGTTTACACTGAAGTTTGATTAATTGACTCTGTCCTGTCATTACAGAATGTAAATCTAATGTAGGAGTAATTCATTATGCAACTGACATTTGACTAGCAGCAAAAGAGAAGTAATTGCTTTTGACTTCCAAAAGTTCAACAGCACATAACATGGGACTCATTCTCAGTTGAACTGGACCAGTAACAAACGTAAAGTTTACGTAAGAGTGGGATTTTTGAGCATGTTTCTGTGCACGGTTAGACTACATTGCACTACAGATGGCAGTGGAGACCATAAGTGTGTTTAGATGCTGCCTGTTAGTGACCAGACAAATTTGTGTGAGAAAGAATATCTTCATTTTACCTTGTAGTTGCGGCAGGTGGGGTTAAACGCATTGGTTCCGCATGCAAACAGTGTTTCATCGTTGCGAGGAACCAGCACTTTGATGTAGTTGTAGCATTCATCCTGTGAAAAGAGAGATGCTTTTAGAGAAATACACATGCTGTGCTTTACCATTATCACCACACTGAACTCAGTGGATGCCCTTCCCTCACTGAGACACAAGTCAACATGAGTCACCCTGTCATTCAGAAACTGTGCATGCAATGCTGGGCCAATGGGAATGCAAACAAGGAAAGAGTAAAAACTAAATGAAAGAAAGAGAGAGAAGAAAAGGCTGCAAACTCACGCTGTTTTTGCCTCTCACGGTGCATTTCTCCACGTCTTTCGTTTTCCATGTCAGTTTCTGAAAACAAAAACAAACGAAAAACAAATATGGAGGAAAGTGTCAGTGACTATCAGGAAAAAGTGTCCGTGACCTCAGAAACAGCTCATAACAGCTGTAATGAAAACAACTCATTTATCG
>JBBMFX010000007.1:9069392-9086746 GCA_037832545.1 Rhabdalestes septentrionalis | reverse complement strand
ACACACAGACACACAGACACACAGACACACACACAGACACACACACATACACACACACAGACACACACACACATTCACACAGACACACACACACACACACACAGTCACAGACACAGACACACACACAGTCACAGACACACAGTCACAGACACACACACATACACACACGCACCCCTAATACCAGCCAGACCACTTTTCCAGATGTCTCCATTTATAGTGGCTTATCTATTACCAGCATATCACAGATATATGAAACTTACCACACAGACACACAATTTCATCCCTTGCAGACCTCCTGAGATACCATTTGTGTCAGACTAGTGCATTGCAACCCCAACGCAATTCTGAAATATAACTTTCCCCAAAGGGATGATGTACGGGTGGTTTTCCTCTCAGAATAGTATCTAGGATTCAGTTAAACAATGTGCAATTCCTGCGCTCAGTAAAATACAATGAAACACAAAGGAAATCACGGCCAGTGGGGTCGCAAAAAAAGGGACATGAACAACAAATCAATAGTTGAGCTTTGTAGTTGGGAGCTTGTGTAGTTGAGGCTGTTTGAGGTCTTTGCGAGAACCATGAGCAAGCGGCTGCTGTGACGCATGTTTTCATGCCCTCTTTTTGCCGTGATGGTCACCTGGTTCTAATGAATCTCTCTTAGCCGCTCTCGCTCTCTCTCTCTGTCCAGTTGTTGTACAGTCCATAACCATCAGTCCTGTATGACTGCTTAAGAATTAGGCATTTACAAAAGATTTAATCTAACATTCCAAAATCAACGCAAAGCCACATATAGATCCAAAGGTGCTGTTTCAACTGCATGGATTTTGAGTTTGAATGTTAGGTTAAATAATTATCACTCGGAACACTGAACACAGTGATTCTTTTTGCGGTCAAAAACATTTTAAAGCCTCGTCTACAGATGTTACACTCTGTATTCTAACACTGTGCAAATAGTTCCAGTCACATTTGTGCAGTCAGTGCGTTTCTCAATTTTTTATTCGAAAATGTGGTTCTGAGGCAAGTTACATCCATACTAAGCAATGTACAAATCCGAGCTTCTTTAGGTCCTGAATCATTGAGTGAGGGCAAGTTGTGTACTGGGGCCCGGAGTCAACACCAGACTCAGTGTTTTCACTTTCTTTGGCGCTGATGCAGCACAGCATCCCTAATGATTGAGGTCTGAGCAAATAAAAATGGCACAGAGGTTATAGCAGATGTGCTCTTTATTTATAGCATGGTCCGAATCTAGATAGCAACTTGGGGTGTCCTGTGGGAAGGCTGTCTCCTGCCAAGTCTGGCGTAAAAGTGTTTATTGGGTAGGAGTCAGACTGGCTTTGCTGAAGCATACTTTTAAAAAATGCATTAACCAATAATAATCAAGCCACCATTTATAATGGAATTGTTTTGCAAACATTTGGATCTTGTTACAGATTTTTTGAAAATCCACAAGAGACATGCTCAGATCTCCATAAAGGCCTTCAGACTGAATGATCAAAGGTCAAAACACAGGCAAAATAATCAGTCTTCGGTCAAACGACACGAGAGAGGAAAGAGATATACTACCCTGTGACCCAGAAAATATGGCATTTATCACATCATTTCAGTAGAATTCATCAAAAAATGACCAATTCCTCTCCTATCCCTCTTAATGAGAACACTTCACAGCAGGACACTCCAGGAACATCTGAGATTTCTGAAAAGAAAGGGGGACCATCGAAAACAGATGTGTCATCTTGTAGGAACCTCTGTTTCCTTTAAAGAGCAGTTGAGAGTTCCACAGTGTGGTCGAATCTAGTGAGTCAGAGCTGTAGTTACGCTGGAAATAGAATGCATTCAAGTCCAGCATTCCTGTCCACAAGTTTAAAACTGGAACTAGAGGAAAACTTTCCTGCTATCCTCAGGGTTCAAGTGCATCAACATTTTGACCACCTGAATCAATATCTTCCGAGTGGATTAATGGAATTTTTTTTAGGAACAAGTTGTCTCTTTTTGTGGTGTGGGTCAAATAAATCTCCATGAGCACATGCTTTCACCATCAGCTCAAGAGAGCAGGATTGCATTAAGTGCAGAATGATGACTGCAGAGGCTTGTGTGAACTTCAGAGAGAAGCTGAGAATTCATCTTAGCTTCATCCTTCACAGCCAACTGCTTTTTAAACAGTCAGTCCCATGAATATTGTAATTTGACCTTTGGGGCAGCCAGGTTGTGGATTTGAAAGGGGAACTTGTCTGAAGAGGAAATAACTGACAGAGGTGAAAGACGAGAGTTCAGCTCCACCTGAGTGGCTAGAATGATAGAATTTAATAGGTAATGTTTGACATAGATCTATATCTAGGGTTCATTTCAGAAGAAAAAAAGTCTGCACAAAATTGCTTGAACAGGACTCAAGGGGTATAAAAGCAATGTATGTCCAAAAATGTTGCAGAATTCTGCTTGTCCAACACATTTCCCGTCCCACTTTGTCAAAGTAACAGCCTTTGTTTTTTAGTGAAGCTTTAATCTAGATGTTGGAACACTACTTAGAGGATTTGATGCTGGATCACAAACATCATTCCAGCTCGTCACAAAGGTCCTGGATGGACGTTTATCACTCAATTACTTCATCACGGCTCTTGCTGATGGTATTGACTATGGTAACCTTAAACACATGTTCGGCTGTTTGGATGTGGGGCAGCTGTTGGCCTAGTGGTTTGGCCTTTCGCCCTGCGATCAGGAAGCTGTGGGTTCGAATCCCAAGACTAATAGTGGGACCACTGAGGTACCCTTGAGCAAGGTACCGTCCCCACACTGCTCCTCGGGCACTGTGTTCCTGGCTTCCTGCTGCTTCACTTGCTGAATGGGTAAAATGCAGAGGAAGAATTCTGTGCTGCTCACACTGCGTGCTGTGGTGTGTTCACGTATGACAGATTGGCCCCTTTACACTATCGGCTCTGTTTTTTGATGAAGATTATAGAAGCTGTAAGTCAAAATGAATGTGGATCTTTGTCTTCTTAACTGGCACAACTTAAAGGACCTAAATTCCTTAATTAGAAAGGAAAATTTGGAGGTTTCTTGGAATTTCACAATGCAAGTTACTACAGGACTGTGGGCGCTAAAAAAAATGAACAGAATTGGAAGCGATATGCACAAGGATACCTTCTGAATGTTGTGTAGAAAGTTTTCCTGATAGCAACAGAAATGAGTCAGGAAAGTGTGACAAACTGGCATATGGTAGAAGCTGTTGACCTTGCGCACCTCATATAATCAAGTAACAGAAAAAAATGAAACAGCCTTAGATATGTCACAGATCTGATAATTGTGAGACACTGCCAGCTGTTCACAGCATTTACTTGATTAACTAAAAAAAACACTGAGTTCAGTTCCATTCAAGCAGAAAGAAAGGATAATGAAAATGTCCATTAAAAAATTATGGATTGGTTTTATGTTGAAAGGATGTTATATGAAAAAAAAGAAGGAAACTCTTGACTCTAGCAAGAATGACACTTTAAGGGCTCATAGCCAACATTTTTCTTATACTTTACTTTTTGCCCTGAGGTCCACCGGATGTGCATCTACGTTATCAAAAAACCTTCATTGTTCATTTTTACATGATCACTTTCCAGTCTCTACTTTCAAAAATGTTCCACGTCAAGCACCAGTTTTTTCACTGCCCTGTTTTGTGAACATTTTAAAAAGGTTCTAAATTTTTAAGTGATATATATGTCAATGTTTTGATTTTGAGTCATCTTTTTGGATATGGCAGCTTTTGGATATGTACTCTCCTACATCAAATGTGGTCAAAAGAAATATGTCATGAAATCCTATAGCTAACCAGGGGTCAGGGAAAATCACCAGCTGAGATTATATGTATTCCATTCCAATATTTTATTCGTAACACAATCTACAGCAGATGTCCTGATCTGAATGCCCACCTTCACCTGGACTTGCAGGTATCTGTGTGCCTGTTGAAGAACAAATGCAGCTGAACAGCCATCATCACACTAGCCTTCGGGAAGCTATATCAGGCAAACTGTCTTTATCTTCTTCTGGGCACCTGCCCAAGCCTAAAGCTGAATTTGCCTCAAAGAAGAATGTGTGTTAGCAGCTTGCCAGCATAGAACACACACATACTTATACATGCCAGCATATGGCGTCAGCATACACTTCCACACACATTTACTAGGGGAGAAAAACTGTTTCAGCTTGTGGCAGAGCGACAGACGGGCTCAGGGACTGCAAGGAGCCTAAAGTCTTATCTGAGAGCAGAATGCTGTCTATCTCTCCTCGCGCCGTCACTGCTGTCTCCTTCTCCTCATCAATAGGCAGAGGGGCATTTTGGGTAAGAGAGAAGGAGGAGGACAAGCTTTGAGGTTTTGGAATGATCCCTGGCTCGAGGGTGAGGAAAAGGCTATGTTAGCAAACTTAAGCCGTGAATATTTTAATCGTTTGCATGAAGCTACAAAACAGCACACTGAGCTCCCTGACAAGCATTTGACCAGACCTGGAGCGCACAAAACAATTCCAGCAAAATGTAGCTTTGGAGTTTAAAATGTCAACATTACTCTTCATCATGATTCAGACTGAGACACCAACACACATGCACACACAAAAGCCGTCTCCTCATGTGGTTGTGGATGCCTGGAGGAGGGCTGCGAGAGACATGATGTACCGACAGTACGGCTCCCGCGGCGGCTTTGGGAAAATCCCAGCGGATGCATCACATCTGCGGATCAATACGACACTTAATGCGCCACTTGCTCTGAATATCAATGGGCCGTGGGAAAAGGATCTCAGCTTCTCACAGCAGATACCAACTAAAGCCCACAATTATCACCTACACACACACAGATACACACACATGCCCTAATTTCCTTTTTACTTTCTATTTTTATTCGCAAACATTTGTATTCTGCTAAGTTTGGAGTTTGTAGGACATTTTGTCCTTGCATAGTTTCATCATATCATTTTTAATTGTTTTTAGAATTTGAACTTATTTGCATTGTTTAAAAGTAGCAACACAATTATGTAGGGAATTTAATACAGAACATACACTACTAACATTCAGAAGTCTGACTCATTTGCACAAGCAGGTTGCCACTGTTTGAAGAGAAACATGTATCTACGTTTTGTTTTATATAATATTTGAACACAGCAGTTACCCTTCACACTGTGAAAAATGTACATGAAAAACAGAACCAACATTCAACTTTATTTATATAGAACTTTTTACAACTAATGTAGAAAGCAGAAACAAAGCAGCTTTACAGAGTCCAGGTCTGAGCCCCTAGTGGACAAGTGACGACAGAGATGAGGAAAAACTCCCTGAGATAGAGGAAAAAACCTCGGGAGAAACCAAAACTCAAAAGGGGAACCCATCCCCCTCTTGGTACAAAATCCTTCACTTAGAAGTATAGATTTGTTTTTTTACTAACCAACAATCTACTTCAGCATGTTCAAGTTGTTCTTCCTAACTAAACCTGCCACATTTATTACATAACCAGTCAGCAATCAACCAATATAAAATGTTACAATTGTGACAGGCTTACTTCTGCCTCTCTGCTTCTCCCATTAATTCATTTATAATTTTAAACATTTTAAATAATATAAGAATATTGAATTGAGAACCTAGTGCAGTGAGTCAAGTCAAACTTTGGGCTGAGAGTATCATTATCCTCATCAATCCTTCATATAAAGCACTGTAATGGGTCCATGCCAAGGTAATTGCCAAGGATTGCCCTGGGCCTTTCCAGTGCTACCACTTCATGTAACGCAACCACTTGTCAATTAAAGCAGGGAACATGGATGTGCCAAGCCAGGGTCGACAGTTTTCCTTCCTTTACCGAAAAGCAGGTCACTGCACAAAATGTGTGACATCCTTGAGAACCAAAGTGTTTAATAGAAGGGCCAGAGGAGCTTGAGTATTGCGAATGGTCAAGATTAAAATGTGGACATGGCGCCACTTCTAAACCGAAGATTATGCTGAGGGCTGAATTCTCCTCCTCTGATGACCACAAAGAAGAAAGGCTGGGTGGGTTAAAGAATGATGAACTTCTGGCTAGCAAAGTGCTATTCTAAAATTCCTGATGACTTCTAAAAAACATTTAATACCCTACTAGTTATGCAAAACATGCGAGCATATATCTACATGAATCAAGGACTAAATAAAAGGCTCCAACTCCATTCCTGCCATCATCCCTGGAGACCTGACTAAGTCACTCTGGCCCCTTGACACTACAGTCAGCTGGGGCACAGTGAGCTGGAAACCTGGTTGATGCATCATGCAACTTTCCAGAATGTTGTGTGGTGGACTGACAGTGTATGGACTTCAGTGACAGTCGCCACCAGTCTGTCGGGATTCAGAAAGGCTGGTGAAATAGGAACAGATGCGAGTGCTGAGCCTCTTGACAGCCAAGAAGAGAAGGACAGGCTACTTTATCTTGCTTGGGGTTGGTGGCATTGTTTAAAAGCGATCCAGATAATTAAGAATTCAATGGATTCAGCCATGCAGAATTAATCAGGACCTTTAAACTTAATGTGGCTTGTTACTATGTTCTTCAGGTTAATTAATGTTTCCAGCTAATTAAATGATGTTTTTTCTTGGATTCTTGTTAAATAAACATAATAAAATAAATAAGTCAAATGTAAATGTAACTTACAGACCAAAGCGGCTTATTTGTGTGCTTCCTTGTAATGACACATTTTTTGATGAGTGCATCTAATTCTCTGGTTCTCCCAGTAGCAGGAAGAAAAGACTCGTGTCTTACAACGCAATTTGTGTCCTCCTGTGCTCTGGCCTGGCACTGGGGCACCAGCAATTTGTTCCCAGATCGTGTCACTGCTCTATGAGCAGCAGGGCTGGTGCTGGCAAGTAAGCGGATAAACCCCCTCTACTCTCCCTCCCTCTCTGTGTTCTGGAAAGACTGGAGCAGAAAGACTGTGTCGAGTGTGAGCAAGTTTGTGTGTGTGTACTGCAGTATGCCGCGCTTGAGCGCCTGCATGAGTTCTAGAATTTGTGATCACACGGCTGCCCATCAGTCAGTGTAACAGTACAGCGCGCATGACGACGGGCAATGTGCCAGTTCATGCGTGTGTCTGTGCATCTGTGTGTGTCCGGATTCCAGGAGCGAAGCATGTGCGTCTGTGGAAGATCAACTCCTGTCAAGAGACGAGGGCGCTACGACATACTCTTCTTTTAAAGCCATCTGTGCCACCTCCTGCCTGCCGCTCCCTGAGTGCTGTAGTGAAGCGCCTCTTTCCTATAACATTCATCTCCAAACGGGGCCCCGGGGAGCAGAGAGGAGGGCCCCCGATCCACCACGGGGCCGCACCCGCTTAGAGCTCACAGACATGGAACACTGACCACAAGTGTGATGGCGTGAATCCCAAGTGGGACATAAGCAAGGTGTCCTTGAGGTAGACAGTACACCCCTGTGCTGCGTCTCAAAACAACAACACCTGCTACTGCACTCACTTTCACGGTAAAGGTGGCAAAAGGGGTTCTTTAAGTGATGCCATTTAAGATCTACTTTTGGTTGTAATGGAAAGATTTCCATGAAAGGTGCTTTAGAGGTCCTGTGTAGGCATTTGTATCAATGAGAGAGCATGTAGTGTTTTAATCTACTAAAACTAGATGTCTTTTACTCTGCATACCTCTTGTATTCAGTTGCTGCAGACTGCCGTATTTAGAAAGGAAAGGAAGAAAGGAAGGAGCTATCAGAAGAAGCTGAAGTGATTTACGTCCAGTACACCAAGGAAAACAATACACATGAAGAGAAAAAATTTAGTTAATATTTTTTATTTTAAATTTGGCAGTTGAGCGTAAAAGGGGCTGTTCAGAAGATGATTAACAGGCATGATGTCCGACAGGGTAATCTGTCTTTTCAGGGCAGTGTGAAATATTAGTGTTTAGTTTAAGACAATACCAGGATGACTATATGACCATCTGACTGCAATTAGTTGTCAATTATTTTCCTCAGTCATTAATGTTTTGTGGTCAAATGAGCAGAATGTGAAGTCGGTGTATTAAATCTGTTGTGGTAAATAAACACAAAACAAAGAGTAGCAAATACTACCACTCTCAAGAGAACCGTCTCTTAATTCACTTTACTTAACTGACTACACATGATTTACAAGTGCACACAACAGCACAGTGCATCATTTCACCTCAGTATAACACACTGTTAGCTACAAAGTACATAAAGCAAGGAAACAGCTTCTCAGTCAGCCACTAATTTGGCCACTTAAAGCTTGTACTTTATTCACTGCATAAAATGAGCTAAGAAGGATTGATTAAATCATTAAATGTAATTAGTTTGGACAGTTAAAATTTCAGTGGACAGACAAAATTGCTGTGCCTTTATTTTTCTAATAGCACCATTCTAAATAAGAATGCTGGCTAAGCTCATACTGTAACATGAACAGAACAGAAACAGAATAACGCAATTTGCGATGGTGGCTCAGTGGCCTCAGTAATAGCTAGAGGCCAAAGGATTGAACTCACAGCTGGCTGCTGCCAGTGAGACTATTAACCCCGAGTTGCTCCAGGGGGAACAATTCCTGCAGTGGGATAACATTAGTTAAGAAAAAAATGAATGTATGAATAAATGACAAAAAACTACATTTTACAAATGCATGTTTGACAGTGATGTGTGTAGACTAAACTCAAGTTGCACATGCCTTGAAATGCCTCCCTTTAGATTTTGATTTATTATACATTTAAAGATCATTGGCATATGATCTGCGTCAAAAGAAAAGACTTCAAATTTTAAATCATCACATTTGTTTTCATAAGAAAATAAGGAGATTATATTTTCATTTAAATTTGATGGAGAGCTATTGTTTTATTTTATAGTCTCTTTTTGCAGAAAAATATAAATATAATATAAATTACATAAATGGAAGTGCAAAAGACTGCTATCCTGTCTCTTCACATGCCCTTGCAGGCCAGTGTATTGAGCTATTAAAAAAAAAAAAGCCTAATAAAACTATTCTTGCAATGATGTGTCTATGAGAGAAGTTTGCATGTATCTGTGTCTATATATTACTACAGACCGAGGAGTGCAATCTATTGTCTGAAAGTAGAAGGTGAGAGAAAAGATTAGCGAGGAGTGTGACAATCACCCATTCAGGCCACAGTCCGCTGCTTCTTCACGCCTATACGCCCACTCTGAGCCTGCCCTCCTCTATTCTACTGCCCGACAGCTCCCCAATCACAGCCATTATAGCCAACTCTGAACAATCTCGGCCTGCCTGTCTCCCAGTTTTCCCCCTTCAGCTCTTGTCCACATGGTTTCTGTCTATTCTATTCAAAATCATTTCGACGCCAGACCATCTGTATTGTGTAGAATGGAGCTTTCTGAGCCACAATGTATGTGATGTAGATTCGCTGGAGACTGTAGCATTTCGACTGGCCCTCTAATGGCTTTTAAATAAAAAAGGGGGCTTAGAGGACAAAAAGGCTGAGTGGAGAGAGAGGACAGAGGGGCTGAATATTTGAGGCCCAGGCATGGGGTCCTTCTGTTATGAGTTGGGCAGGCGTTTAACCAGTCGCAGTAGCAAGAGCACAAAAAAAAACAGCAAACAGATGGATAAAGAAGCTAGAATGAGAAAATGTGTTCTGGCTGGGGAAGAACAACTGGAGTAGTTGACAGTCAATGGTGAAGTCACAGATGAATACACACATGAAGGATCTTTTACTGTGTGCAAGCCATTCATGTTTACCTTTGGTTTCTACTTGGGAAATTGAGCACACTGCTAATTAAAAATATAGTTATGTTTCAAATACAGCTTAATGATTACCAAAGTGTCTTCTGTGGCATGATAAATAACGATTTCACAGTTTTTTTTCCCAGTCCTCTGGAAACCACATCAACTAACCAACAGCAGTTTCAACAGTTTAAAGCTCTGAGTGCTAATGACTGTTGACATCTCAGCAAGGTGACACATTCGTGGGTTTGGCATTTTTACCAAGAAAAATCTGGTTGTTGTTTCCTCAAAATATATCTGGCTAGGTCTTAATATGTTGTTTTGCACTACTGGTTGCTGATGGGCCAAAATATAACAGCCCACTACTTTAAAAGAATGTCATTTAACACAAAATGTAAAGATTATTTCTGATATAGATTCGATGGAACGGAACGAACACACGGGTATGTACATTTTTAATTCAAATATTTACATGCTGCACAGCACAAAATTAAATTAATCAAGATTTAGTTTTCGTATGTTATTCTTTATGTACTGATATCACAAAATACTCATAAAAGCATACTGACAAACATTGTCGAACTGCTCATCTCTACCACACTGTGTATAAGTTCTTTCGAGGAGGATCACAAAATATTTATTATTCTGAATCTATTCTCCAGTGGATATTGAACTCATAGAGGCAGAACAGTGTGAATGAGTTTTCTGCATCCTCAACTGAGGCTGACTGGGCCCAGGCATAAGTCAAACTTCATTATGAAAACCATCGTGACGTTTGCGCCCAAGCGAAAGAGTAGCAGCTCGGCCAGGTCAGAACCCACACCTGGGTGGCTGGCTGTCACTAGGGTTGTGTAAACTGAGGAGGTGTCTGGAATTGATTGCGTCTGCCAGGGGGAAACTGCAGAAAATCTAAGCTGCTGTGTCCAGGATCATGGGCCACTGAATCTGAATCACAATGAGGGAAGATGGGGGAAGAGAGAGAGAAAGAGAGAAAGAGAGAAAGAGAGAGAGAGAGAGAGAGAGAGAGAGAGAGAAAAGTATCATTTGTTACTCACTTTCAATGCCTGGGTGGCAGCAGATCCCGATGAAGAGAGTATGTTCCTCTCAGGATTTAGTGGAGGAACGTCTGCAGTCGAGGAAGAAGGGAATTTGGCAGGTTGGAGTGGGTGGGGGCAGGGGAAGAGGGGTAATAACCCCAGAGAAAAACAGAAACTGCAGCAGCCCTCAGTAAAGATCCTGTACAAACAGAAGATGTGGGAGGGGGTGGGGGGGGTTGTTGGGGTGAGAGAGAGAGAGAATGAAAATCAATGTAAGGTCTCAAAAGCCTTAGCAAGGCTTGAGTAATTCCACTTACTACAGAATGCAAAGCAAATTACTGTAGTACATGTTATGGCTGGCCATATTCATTACTACTAATTTGGCAGCATTGTGTTTTACTGAACTGAACTGAGAGAAAAGACAGACAGAACAGTAAATCTTGTTATCATTAATATTATTGTAATTAATGGTAGAATTGCTGGTATTTTTAATGTATATGTCCAGCTTTGAACCTCATCTGTGTTTTGATAACATTCATACAGTCCAGCTACTGAAGTTAAACTGAACTGAATTTTATTAATATTGCATCAACTGAATGATTGCCGAGCGTGTTCAGTGTATTCAAACAGTTATGAACTTAAAATCGCAGCTTTTGCAACATCATATTTTATTGCACTGAACTTACAGAGAAGGAGAGAGAGAGAGCGAGAGAGAGAGAGAGAGAGAGAGAGAGAGAGAGAGAGAGAGATTTTAATATCTTACAATTCAACTATGTTGGAAAGCTGTAGGTTAATAACCCAGCGTTTGTGGCAGGAAAGTGCTGGCAGAAGACATGAACTGGTCAGTGACCCATGACAGAGGAAGACCCACACTGGCCAAATGTCCTCTTGCAGAAACCTCCCCACTTATTCTTTCTGTCAAAACACACCAGCAAACACGCATGCACACACTGCAGAGCTCTAAACACTACCAGATGTGTCTGCTAGAGAGCATAACTCCCACCTCCAGAGAGAGCAAGGAACAGAACCGCACTTTCTGAACTCATTAACCCTATTTAATCTCTCTCTCTTTCTCTCTCTCCTTCCCTCTTTTCCCTCTAGTGCTTTTCTTATCCCAGGCCACTGCAACAAAGAGTGCAATAAGCGCTGTACAAACAAAGTTTATTAATACCCTCATTATTAAAACATGACTGAGCCATAAACACTTTCTATATATAGCCCAGTGTTCAGCAACCAGATTGCAAGCTCCTCTAGCTCTGAGGCAGCCCAACTTCCAGTAAGAAGCAGACGCCCTAGGATCAGTGTCATGCTAGTTTTAGACAGCGCGGGCTTAGCTCAATTCATTAAGCAATCACAGAGTTTTACACACGGTCGTTCATCCTCAGTGGCCCACCCCCTTCCTGAGGCTTGGGGCCGCTCACTGAATTTCCCGGAAACATGTTTGTGCAAAGCTAGCACATTCTGACCGCTGCTTGCTGTGCTAACCGCTAGTGACTAATAGCATCTGGTTTAGGCATCTGCACCCCTTGCCCTTCTACCCACCCCCACTCCACTACTCCATTCAAGATACTTTATTGGCACGGCCATATTTAGTTTCACAAAAATGCAGACTACAGTTCTAATTGAATATTTGTTTGGATCTAAGGTTGAGAATGAATTACTTTCTGTCTCCTCTACTCCGGACCCCCCGCTCTGCACTTGGAAGGAGTCAAACTGTCGGGCCTCAAAAGCCTTAGACAGAGTCTTGAGTCACTCCACTTACTGCAGAATGTAGCCTGCAGAGGCACCAGTACAGACAGATTTTTCCTTATTTGGGTAACACATCCATAATCCCAACCACACATGTTTAAACTGCCATTCATCAACAGTGATATTTAAATGGACCACAAATAGCCACTGCTGTATAGCACACGCTTAATAATTCATTAAAAATGGCACAACTATGCGTGAGGCGCTGTTTAGGATGTGTTTCTGTCTTGCTATAGTTCATGTTTGTGTAGAATAGAGAAGAATTACTGGCTCTTTGGGTAGGATGCATGATCAGTGGCACCCCATTTGAAATTATGTGAACACAGCTATCCGGGCAGGATGTCAACAAAGTACTCTGTTTACAAGAACACCCACATTTACTCCATGGTGCATGTGTGCCTGTGCACAGCGAAGAGTACATCATGGGACAAGTTGCTGTCATTTAAATGAAGTTAGCATTCCAATATTCTCAATTACACACACATACTTCCACTCACCCTCTTTGTGGGTGGACATCAGTGTGGGTGTGTATTTTTTATATTTTCCTCCATTAAAAAACCATTTTATTACAAAATGTGTCTTTTTAACACTTGTATGGGTGTCCCTGGTAAAAAAAAAAAAAAGCACACTGTTTATTTGTAAAAATGTTAAGTCCAATTTCATTTTTCTCCTAAGTCAGGAAACAGAAGGTTTGCGAGTGTGAGAGTGTGTGAGTATGTGTGGTGTGTGTGGTTTGTGTGTTTGACAGTGTGTATGTGTGGTTTGCATGTTTGAGAGTGTGTGAGTATGTGTGGCTTATGTTTTTGAGTGTGTGAGAGTATGTGTGGTTTGTGTGTTTGAGAGTGTGTGAATATGTGTTGCGTGTGTGGTTTTCGTGTTTGAGAGTGTGTATGTGTGATGTGTGTGGTTTGTGTGTTTGAGAGTGTGTGAGTATGTGTGCTGTGTGTGAGAGTGTGTGTGTGCTGTGTGTGGCTTGTGTGTGTGAGAGTGTGTGTGTGTGCTGTGTGTGGTTTGTGTGTGTGAGAGTGTGTGGTTTGTGTGTCTGTGAGAGTGTGTGTGTGATGTGTGTGGTTTGTGTGTTTGAGTGTGTGTGCGTATGTGTGCTGTGTGTGGTTTGCGTCTGTGACAGTGGGTGTGTGCGCTGTGTGTGGTTTGTGTGTGTGAGAGTGTGTGTGTGCTGTGTGTGGTTTGCATGTTTGAGAGTGTGTGATTGTGTGGTTTGTGTGGTTTGCGTGTTTGAGAGTGTGTGAGTATGTGTGGTGTGTGTGGTTTGCATGTTTGAGAGTGTGTGAGTATGTGTGGTGTGTGTGGTTTGCGTGTGTGAGAGTGTGTGTGTGCTCTGTGTGGTTTGCGTGTGTGAGAGTGTGTGTGTGCTGTGTGTGGTTTGCGTGTTTGAGAGTGTGTGAGGATGTGTGGTGTGTGTGGTTTGCGTGTGTGTGTGAGTGTGTGTGTGATGTGTGTGGTTTGCGTGTGTGTGAGTATGTGTGGTGTGTGTGAGTATGTGTGGTGTGTGTGGTTAGCGTCTGTGACAGTGTGTGTGTGTGGTTTGCGTGTTTGAGAGTGTGTGAGTATGTGTGTTGTGTTTGAGTATGTGTGGTGTGTGTGGTTTGCGTGTGTGAGAGTGTGTGTGAGTGTGTGTGGTGTGTGTGAGTACGTGTGGTGTGTGTGGTTTGCGTGTGTGAGGGTGTGTGTGTGTGCTGTGTGTGGTTTGCGTGTTTGAGAGGGAGATACTCCCTGTGCCTGTAAAAAGGTCACCATCTCATCTGCTTCACCTTCTTCACATGTTGACAAAACGCATTTCAGTAAGTTGACTGTCATTGCAGTAAAGGAATGCTTCTGACGCACTTCCGACAACAGGACAAAATAACATCTTGAGAGACTGAGCGCAGTGTCCGCAGAGAGCATGCAGGAAGGACTGAGCATCTGAGTCATGTTTACGTTGTTTTGGTTTCTTTCTTATTTTATTGGGCACCGCCTTCTCTAGACAGGGCAGAGTCTTAGCAGACTTTTCTGTCACGCATTTTGACTTGGAAAAATAGACTTGATATAAAGGAAAGAAGTCATTTTAACACAACTTTGTCCGTTTTAACAGTATTTCATATAGTTCCAAACAATGCTTGTCAAGACAACCATACTGAGGATATTTTAGGCCTGGTCCACATGTACAATTTTTTATAAAATACATTTTTCTATGCATTTTGGCCTCACTAAATATATAGACTGACATGGATCCATTTGACAACCTGATCACTTTAAGTCAATGATGACTACATAATTCTTTTTACTTAACTATTCTGGCAAGCCACAGACCTGCCAGCATTAAGCCCTTGCCAGCCTAGTGGAAATATTTTTTTAGGCTTTAAAATAAATAACATGGCTTTATGGCTTTATTACTGCCTGCTGGTTTATTACGCTTGATGGCACTTCACAATGTTTTACATTTTCATGCGGGTGAAGAATTTTGTTGCAAAACAAGTTATGCCAGCAAAAATTTTAAGAATGGAGGACTATCCCCATTTTAAAAAGCACCTGTGTACTTGTGGACTTGGCCATAATGTTTTAAAACATCTACTTCAACCTTAGACAGGCTTATAAGTTTACCAGATGGATAAGGTTGGGAACTATACTAACAGGGTTAGAAACACATAAAGAGGTCTTTTTCAGATCACAGTTGCACTCTCTAATGCTAATTAGACAGGTCTACGCCTTATTTACCATAATGTATTAGCTACATTATGCTTGCTGCCCTAGACTGAAATTAAAACTTAGGACAATAAATAATCTTTGGCCAACTGATTACATTAGAGGTGAAGGGAAAACTGTGCAAATGTGATATTTTGCTAAATCATTAATTTTAACGTGAACAGCTAATTATTTGGCTGGACAGTTTTATTTAGACTTTATCCAGAGGGCTGGGCTATGCTGCGATGTTTTGCTTAAGAAGCTTTACAGAAAAAGAATACAGCTCTAATGGTTTAGGGCTGAAAAGAGCTCATTTATTTCTTCTCAGAGTATTCCATAAAGCCTGTGGGCACATGGAGATGCATGGGTTTAGGTTAAAGTGGTGAAACAGGAAAGATCAGGTTAAAGGCATGTGGAAGGTGACAGCTTTGGTATTAATTTTGAGCGTAACTGTTGGCCTCTGTCCCAGTTAAGGAGAGTCATGTGACTTCTGTTTTCTCATTTGGCTTTAACAGGCCCAGAGGAGATCACTGGTATTTAGATGTGCCTCATTGCTTCTACAATGTTTTTTCTCTCTTACACACATTCATACATCAGATTCTATTCCTCATATCTCTCTGTGTGTATTAGGAATATATTTTGTTCATTGTTACTCAGTATTGAGTTATTGCAAAATAAGCAATAAGAAACTGTTTTTCCAGGCACAGTGATCGTTTTCTTCAATATTTTGTAATCACGTGGTTATTTCATTCATTCAATTTTTCATTTAAATTGCAGTGTTTCAGTTTGTCAGTGTAACAGATTACGTAAATAAAATGAATAGGTAAATAACAAGTATGCACCTTTCATTGCTTTTTAATGGGCAATACTGATTTTAATTTCATTCTTTGCCTGATTTACACACAGACACATGCACACGCACACACACACACACACACACACACACACACACACACACACGCACACAAACGCACACACACACTCCTGTGCACTATACAATATAGTATAATGAAACCTAAGAGGCAACTGGCTATTTAGCAGAATGAGTCATGCATAATTACGCTACTACAGTTTGTTAATGACGTAGCAGCACAATTCAAATACGCGGAAAGTGCGCTTGCCTGCAGATTTCCATCTCGGCACTTTCATAATTAAAAAAGCTTATTATAAATGTTCTTTCGGCATTGTTATGAATTTAGCTATTCACAATCTCAAACAAATGTAATTTTTTTTAAAAACAATGTGCCACTTTGTTTAACCATATCGTGTGTTCAACATCTTACAGCCCTAAAGTGTTTGACTGTGTGTGTGTGTGTGTGTGTGTGTGTGTGTGTGTGTGTGTGTGTGCGCGCATGTATCTGATTCCCCCTCCATCTGCTCTCTCTGCCCTGCAGGCAATGTGTTCTGCTTTCTCTGTTTGCTGATCAATGGTGCTGGCCCACTCCTGCTGCATCCCCAGCCCCAGAAATGAAATTATTAATAATGCAGTGGCTTCGCTGTCATGCTGGCCATTAGTGTAGCAAGGAGCAGGTCCGGCATGCTGATTAATTACTAATCAGATTAATTGCTGTCTTTCAGAAGGAAATGAAATGGACTGCATATGCATGTTACTGAGCGAAGCGCACTCTGATTTAAAGGAGCATCATTCGTTGAGTGCATTTTCAATTAAAGAGCACGGCGAGCAAGGACACAGAAGTATGTCGTCAAATCATTTAAAGGCCTTTCTTGAATTAGGTTAGATCTTACTCTACCTGTTTTTTCTCCTAATCATTTTTGTGCGAGAAAGCACATCATGTACCCACAGGCTGATGTCAGTCCCTGTGATCAAAGACATACAATTACAGAACAAAAACACTTTCATACACTGGAGGAGGAAAAACAGTTTGTCATTCTTATTTAGCATCAAGATGAAGTAAGTGATTCTGTAATAGCATGCATCAGTGATGTTTACATGTTAACCTGGAAACAGCTAATGGCATGAGGACAGTCAGGGTTTGGTGTGAGTGCATAAACATGTATGGCTGAACTGGTGCCACAATACAGCTCACCCAAGCTGGGCGGAAATGTTGATTGGTTACAAACCCCAGAGAGAGGGAGGGAGGGTCCCTATGGAGGGACACACATACACACGCACACGCACACACGCACACACACACACACACACACACACACACACACAAAAGCACAGCTGTGCTCACCGAC
>JBBMFX010000007.1:9045465-9056817 GCA_037832545.1 Rhabdalestes septentrionalis | reverse complement strand
CACACACACACACACATATACACACACACACACACACACACACACACACACACACACACACACACACACACACACATTCTTTTTATCTGATCTTGCGAATGGGATCAGTTCCCTGCAAATGGGAGAATGGAATGTGTTTTTAACTAGCAATATGATGACAGAAAACAGAATAGGATTATCCCAAATAGGGTCTGATTGATAAATCAGTTGGCTGCTAACACTGGCCAACACACAGGTTACATGCATTACATCAGGAAACTGAAAAAAAAAATCAATATTAATTAGTTTGCTTAAATTGAGATGGCTGAGAAGAAAAGATTCCTGTCTGAGGACTTAATGTTTTTATACCCATAGAGAAACTGTTAAGCTGACATCATTGGCCTCGCTGTCGAAATACAGACTTATCTTGGTCTACATAAGCACAAAACATTACAGCTGCAATAACAAAAGCATGTAGCCAATATTATGAGCTAAGAGTTTTCATTAATAATGAAAATATTGCAACTTAAATTCATTAGTACTTTCTGAGCAGTAGCGTTCTCACGTAATCTCATTTCTGTCAGCTTCTTGCATGTAAAGAAAATCACAGGATGTTCAAATAATAGACACACACACACACACACACAAATACACACATACAAACCAGACATACACGAAGTCTGCCTCCAAAACACACAGGTCACAGCAGTCTCCTTGAGATTTTCTGGTGTGATGTTTTCGTTGAAATGCAGTTTATCGAAGGAGCTGACTCTCCAGTTTTCACTTTACTGAGGCTCGCCTGCAAACTACATCTGTAGCAGCACAGCGCAAGTACAGCTAATCACAATCTGTTTCTGCGGCAGCCAGAAACACGGTGCCCTGGCCAAGCCAGTCCCAGTGTCCTTAGATAAGACAGAGTACTAAACTTTGTGGGAAATGTTGAAAAGCCACAGAGCTGCAGAATGATATAATGATTTATGAGTAATATTTCCAACACCTTGGTGTTTGTATTTTCAGGACAACAAAACTGTAGACATACAGTTAAACTGAAATGAGACAATGCTGGAATACTGCCTGTATATTCCACATGGACATTGAAATGAACCTAAGTGGGCTAGAAGTGAAGTGCACTGGGCTCAAAGGCACAGAGATGAATGCTGGTGCCAAAAACAACATATGAGCCATTCTCCTGGAACCCTGGATCATAAAATGCTCACCAAATGTATGCATAAATGTTTAACATGGCAATATTTGCCTACGATCATTGTTATAGCTATAAAAATAGTACCCTTTTCTGCCCATTCAGAAAAGAAAACACTAAAAATAGCAAGGACATATCTGACAACAGCAGTACATATATATACTGTATATTGTCTGTATAGACGATATTCAAGAATTAAAGCAAAAATGTCTGTGGATGGAAATATCTTTTGTGGGGGTGGGTGTTTTGATTTGTCGACAGGGGAGGTGGGGTGGGCGTTTTGATTTGCTGACCCGGGTGGGTTTGGGTGGTAACAAACGACAACAAATCTTCTGCATGAAATTCTCTGTTCAGATGCGAAAGAGTGTGTACACTCCTTAAGTCTCGCGGAATTTTTTTTTTTTTTTCGCCATTCACTGTCTGTTTACTTTTCAAACAGCCTCCAAATCTCATTATTTCATACAGTCGCTGGCTCAGTGTGCCGGACATCAGCTGAAGTGCAGTTAAACAGTGGATAAACATGGCTCTTCTAGTTTTACGTGAAGAAAAAAAAGAATGTAGGCCTGTGTTAAATCAGTACAGGGTCATGAAAAGCAGGTATTTGCAATCATAGAATAAATTTACTGTGGTAGAATGATATGTTTCATCTTGTTTTGCACAACAGTGCCATGAATAGAGCTTCAGAAAAGCATCATTGCTGACAGGAAATTCAAGGTGTTAATTCATTGAAAAGCCTTGCTACACACACACACGCACACACACACTTTACTGGCCTGACAGTGATTCATGTTTTCTAAATCATTCAAATATTGCTGTCTGGGACCCCGTGAGCAGCTTTGTAGCCCAGGGCGGTGCAGAGACCTTTAAAAGAGCAGGTGCTCAGATGAAGGCAAAGGGGTGTGTGCCTTCCCCGCTCCCATATTAGCTCGCGGTACTGTCAGATGGATGCACATCCCAAGGAATGGTCTGAATGGCAAAATTCATTAGTAGACTAATTAATGAAAACCACAGTAGAGGCTACAATTTGAATGTCTGTACATGTCCAAAAGTTAATCAATGATTTATATCAAGGCTCTTATCTCCTTTGCTGAAGCAACAGCCTCTGCCCATGTGTGATGGGATTGAACTAAATACTGGATTGTTGTGAGGATTTGATTTTTATCAGAATAATATATGTTTATAAAGATGTCGGCGCAGAGGACTGCTTTGCTCCAGAAAAATCAGAAAAGTTTCGGGTTCAGGGTCTCCTATGAGATTCTGAAGTCGTCTCTCAAGAGTCCCTGAAGTCGTCTCCACCCTTCCGTTCTGAGTTAAAGGTTATATAGGAAAAAGTCCCATTAAGCTTTAATGCATCGTCACCTCCCCTGGAATCAAGCCCATATAAGGAAAAGGGAAGGAACTACTCTTCCTCGGATGATCACTTTTAGCCTACATTACTTTATCAAGCCAGGGGATGCTTGACCATGAAAGAAAGCTTCATACATTCACGTAATGACTGTGAATTATCAGGCGTCGGAATATCCTTGCAACACAAGACGGCAGAATGTGGTAGGAGAAACATGTTTTTCTCCTGATTGACCAAAGACCTTTTTGACCATAAAGTTGCTTCTAACATGCATGGTATGGAGAACATAGGTCCCTACCTTCTAACCTTAAGACTTCTGCTTTAACTTAAACAAATCACACAACAATCAGGAACTGCATAAATGAATCCCTGAATCACCTGACTCACTGACTGAATACTGGGTATGAATGCATGTAAAGGAGTAAAGGAAACAAAGAAATAAATTAATAAAATGATTAAAATGTGAATTTCTCCAACAAACATTTGATGCCATTCAGAAACAAGAGCATTAATGATGTCAGACTTTTTTCTTTCATTTTTTATGATATCAGAATATCTGCTTGGTCTGCACAAGTAATATGCGTGTTTCAACACACTGAGTCAGAATAAGTACCAAGACTAGAAACTTGCGAGTTGAGTCAGTCTCGCAGAGTGAGGGTGGGGAAGGCTGTAGAGGGGGCATCTGGCTAATCGAATGTGCTAATTAACCTTAGCGCTGCCCAAAGAGAACAGGTGGAGGAACTGAGAGAAGAACGGATGGATTTGTCTAATGAAGGTCCCAGCCGGCGGGGCGCTCGCCATCTGATCAGCCCCCTGGGGAAGCACTGCTGGCCGGGTTGATGGCTATAGAGAGTGAAGTTTGTGTATCGAAGACCAGAGCCTGAGAGTAATGTTTAAGAAAAGTGTTTCAGAAGCAGATCAATCAATGACAGAGTTCCTGCACAGGGCCTCAATACTGACGACAGCCTCTTTGAGGAGCGGCGCGTCACCGCGCTTTCGTATAAAAAAGAGAAGCTGAGTGAAGAGGGCCAGAGCAGCAGTGTCTTTCATCTCTGAAAGTCTGAAAGAAAGAGAGAGAGAGATAGTGGGGGGAAGCCACCCTCTGATCACTAACCAAACAACAAAACGCATAAATCCATCTGCCCTGAGCCAAGGGCACTTCAATGAACATCTTTCCTGCATGATGGGAGGACATGGATGTATGTGTGTATGCTGTGGATAGGCTTGGAAGGTGGGTGCATCAAAAGAGAGGGTCTTCATCATCATGTCCATGTCTGTGCCCCTGCCCTCGAATCTCGCTCATGTCCTTCGGAGAGCTGTCCTACTTTTCAGCTCACACATGCTGTGATACCCATCTTTCACCGGAGCCAAAGTCTTCTCCCAGACTGTCACATTCATTTTCCACAGCTATTGTTCAGCTTGCACACACACACACACACACACACAAGCACGCACGCACACACACACATTGCAGAGATCATCTTCATAACTCAGACACGTATTTGATTTCAAATGTCAATAAATGTTTCATTAATTAACATTCCATTAAAGCACTTACAGACATCAGTGCTGTTATTTCCAAAAAGCTTCAGAAATGTCTAGCATTCCTTTTACTAAAGCATTCGGGTGCTTGGTCAATAATCACACTTAATTTATGTAACTGGCACTGATCCTTAATCCATAAAGGTGACAGTTGTGACAATACTGTCCACTGCAAATGTGCTTTGCAGAGTTATAGAAGGTATGAGACAGGAAAAGCATTGGGTGTTTACTGAACATATGAGTAAACATCATATATGTCTTTATAGTCCATTTAGCTAGCCTTGCTATCCCTGAGCTTCCCACAGGTAGAGTGGGATGAGGCTGTGGCAGGAGGAAGCGCATGTGGAGAGGATTTAGGCCAGATCACAGCCTGTACTCTGCAGCCTCATAACACTCACCCACAGGGCTTTTGGGCAGCTGAGAAGAGGTGCAGTAACAATACAGCCATATGCACTTATATATGTCATCAGAGTCTTTTATTTGTGTCACACAAAATCAAGGCTGGTAGGTTTCATATAAGATGCCTCTATAAACACAGTGGTTGAAAAAAAAATGTAATCAAAATTGAACCAGAGGAATCACAATTTTACCTTTCTGGTTTTTTTTTTTACCTTTTTAATGGGAGACTTTTTAACATGCTTCACCAAATGAAATAGCGTAGCACCGATGTCACCAAAACAATACCCAGGCATGATCATTACAAAATTTAAGACAAATAGAAAGTTGTGTTTCTTTTACATTTATGAACCTCACATGAAAATCAACTAAACATAATGTGCCGATTAAATAGGTAGTGTTACAAACAGAGGGCCACAGATGCTGTGCCGGCTAACACAAGTTTAGTCAATATTTCGAACAGATTAAAGACTTTGAGGGCTTCTCAATTGTTTTTTTGCAAGGTTACATATTGACCAAAGTGCTATATTAAACCTGAACATCTTCCCCCCTTCTCTCTCTTCATCACTCAGACCTGCAGTGTCTCCCCAGGGGCTCAGCTTTCGTTGGCCATTGCTGCTCGGTCTCCATGGATACAGTTAAACGGGCACTTTCCTGTGTAGCTGTGGTGGCGGAGGCACAGAGGCACATGTGAGGGCCAAGCCAGACACATGCAGGGCACAAAGACACTAAAGATCTCTCACTTCCAGTGCTATCTCTCTCTCAGCTTCCTCCAAAAAGCTGCCAAAAACAGCGAGAAAGGGGAGGGGTGGACAGAGCAAGAGAGAGGGGGGGGGGGTGGACAGAGCAAGAGAGAGATACAGGGAGAAAGAAGCTGAATAGGCCTTTAGGAGAGTCATGCCAGTAGGAGTACACAGCAGAATCAGAATGTTAATGATGCCCAGACAGCAAGAGTAGACATTCTCGCTCTCCTTCTCTCTGTCTTTCTTTCTCTCTCTAAATGTCACTTTCTTTAACAAGGCAGTGTGGGTAGGACTGGTAAAGGAGGCCAGGAGGAGCGCACTCCATTGATGGATATGAGCACTTATTAACCATTCCCCACCATCTGGCGCTCCATCGCTCTCTTTCTCCCTTTCTCTCTCTGCCATCTTTCACCTCTCACACTCTCCTTCCCTCTCTATGAGCATTCTGCCTCGTCCTAAATCAGTCTCTCCCTCTCTGCCTCTCCCTCTCCCTCTCCCTCTCCCTCTCCCTCTCCCTCTCTCTCCCTCTCTCTCCCTCTCCCTCTCTCGCTCTGCTGTCTATGATGTATAGCTTCATTTCCAGCAGGCCTTTTCGGCAGAATAAGATTACAATCTGGGCAATTGAGCGGAAACTGCCCCGATATGTTCTCAAGAGATGGATACAAAGGGTCGGATGGGAAATATTGCTCTTTTTAGGCACAGTTTTTGCAATTAGGACTGCTTATTGAAGGCACACACATAAACGCCAACCAGAACAAGAATGGATAAAGAAAAGTGGCCAGGGAGAGGTAGACAAGCAGAAATGAAGCGTGAGAGACAGGGAGCATGAGTAAGACACACGGACGGCTGGGAGGAGAAAACTCTGGCCTTTTAAATGGCAGGGCTTGTTATCGTTCCTCCAAAAGGGCAGAGACACTGATAAACGCAATATCATTAATGCAGCGAAGAACTGGCATAAACCTGTTACCACGGATACTGCTGTTCCGTCTGCGAATGGGCTTGATTAAAAGCCGCCGCAAGGGTAAATAAATAATGAAAGAAATCGTCCGATCCAGATGCTGAACTGGACTTTCTTCACTCGGTGGATACAGCTGCTATACTTTTATTATTTCTAAAAAAGAAAAAGAATGTCTCTGGTCTATGCTTAGTTAATCAGGACTGAAATGTCAGTAAAAATCTTCCGACTACGCAAATGCTTTATTATTTTTCTTTTTTGGCTTCATGGCAGGCAAGGAGCTAGACGCCCCTTGGTAACTCTGACGAGAGAATCCCCAGCAGACTGGAGAGAAATGTGTGAAAATGGATACATTTATCAGCTTAAGGCAGTCCTCTCAGATGTAGTGTATTATCCTGGAAAGCTCTAGGGGTGGTTTAGAGTGTGAGGGCCAGGAGGAAAATGAATCGGAGGGAGGAAGGGTGGCAGTGCGGGCCCAGGCTGGACCAGGCCGGTCCTGGGAAGAAGGCACAATTCAGCCCCCATCAGCATGTCCCAGATCACAGCACAAAACAGAGCAGAGCTGCTACTCTATACAAAGCAAGACAAAACACCACACATTCCCGATGGGCTTGAAAAAAAGGTGCTGAGAAATTAGCAAAGCAATATGCATTTGTGTGTGAGAAAGAAAGTCTGTGTGTGTATGTGTGTGTGTGTGTGTGTGTGTGTGTGTGGGTGGGTGGTTGCATGTGTGTATGTGTCAGAGAGAGAGGTAGAGAGGGAGAGAGAGACAGAGAGAGACAGAGAGAGAGAGAGAGACAGAGAGAGAGACCTGTCCAAACTGAACGGTTTACAAGCTGGCTGTCATCCCACCTTTCGTCTCAGTGTGAGAATTTGTTTTGAGAGCAACACGCACTCATCTGCACAAGACTCCAAAGAGCTTGCTAAATGTCACTCTAGATAGATCCTAGGCTTGTAGGATCGGGCTTCCAAATTATAACCACAGGACTATCACGATTAATCAATTAAACTTTACAACTCACAACAAAAAAATAGTAAATAAATTCCCACTGATTCCATGGCACCTTGCATGATAATAATTAGAGATGACCCAAATCATTCAGTGGATTCAGGTGTGATTCAACCAAATGTGAATCGGCTCTATTGCGCTCAAACAGATCAATTTCTTCCTTTTCTTCTCTATTATGGCATGCCTTAATGACTGAAAATTCCTATCTGGTAAGCCAGTTTAGATCAGTTGTCAATGTTAATGACACAACGAAAAGCAAGCCAAAACAAACAACAAAAACAAAATCAATCCAAAAGGCGAAATTATACACATTCAAATTAGAGGTGGGGAGGAATAATTTATGATTGCCTATTTTTATAGAGTAAGCCTGAAAAATGCCCCAAAAATATGCTCACAAAACACGTTCATTTATGCGCACAAAACAAGTTAATTTCATATTTAACTCAGCTCAACACATGTAAGGGTAAATGTAAAGGAAAAGTACATGTAAAAGTAAAAAGAACATTTAAAAGTAAAGGGCTTTAAGAAGAACAAATTGAAAAACACGAGAACACTCGAGACGCTCCACAGGGGAAATTGTCACATGCACAGGTCAGGTGTCATGCCAAGGTCACAGGAAATGAGCGAGTCACCTAGTGTATAAACAAGAAACAGAATAGTCTCATCTTTCTTTCATTGAGACTACACTCTCGCCCTGCCGTCTCTCAACCAGGATTCATGTGAGTACTCTCTTTACTGTGCATGAGTGTGAATGTTGGTTCTGGTGGGAATCTAACTCTGTTTTCAGAGCATTCACAGATCCAAGAGCGTGATTAAACCAGCCCTCTTGCTTCTCTCCACGCTTGGGCTCGTCCCTCACGCTACACGGGTGAACTCAACTGGCCAGGTACATTCTTGTTCACTCATTTCACCATTACAGAAATTCTGGACTGCAGCTGTATCAAAGGGCAGCAGCCAATCAGCAGGAGAACAGCGGTATTCCCGCCTTCGGAGTACAGCGGTATTTCACCCTCCCAAGATGTGATTTCTTCATGTTTTCTTGACAGTACCAAAAATGTAGCTGAATTTACGTCAATATTCATTTTACAAATGTAGTCAAATATATTTGTCTTAGTAATTGAGCACTTAAACTTTAGTACAGGGGTTTCAGCGAACAATTATTCGTTCGGTGCTCGGAAAAAATCCACTTTGAACTAAAACCGCAACTGCTGATCCGCATTAAAGTGGGGGTTAACTGTATAGTCTAATTAAAAAGCAGTTCATCACTGTGTTTTTCATCCCAAAGTGGGCGTACGTAGTGCTCGTTAACTGTATTTAGCTCAGTGCAGTGTGAGAAAATACATCTTTACAACAATATTACATTCATTAAATAAAAATTGTTTCATAGTTTTGGCTCTGGTAGATTACATGGTTATTTCAAAACAAAATATATTGCAAACAGGCCTGTTATAGTGCAGCAATAAGAATTATAATCTGATAAATGAAGGCTTCAGTCTTTATCCTCAACAGAACAAACAGAAATCTAAAACTGCTACATGAGTGATGTCACAACCAACAAAGAATATAGTCCAACTAACACCAATCACAGCCTATTTCCTCCATGCCAGTGCTGAATTTGTGTACCATATGCTTTTGCAATCAGGGCCTGAGTCTTTGACTGGCTCTTAATGGGGTTTTTGTCTCATGAACAGAAGTCCAGTAATGAGCAGTGTGCATTGTTCTGGTCGATGCTCGCTCTAAACTGCCTTAATCTCCTTGCCCATGGAGGAGCGTGGGATCCGGTTTCTCGTGTTCACGAAGGGAGAGAGAGAGAGAGAGAGAGAGAGAGAGAGAAAGAAAGAGAGAGAGAGAGAGAGAGAGAGAGAACTGACCCTGAACTGCTGAACAGCCCTCTCCCTCCTGCATGTTTTCAGAGAGCAGTTCGACGCTGTTTGCTCTAGTCAAATCACTTGCTGGGGAAAGTTATTTTCAAAACATCTGCACTAAAAAAGCAAAGCTATTCCAATTTTAGAACTTCTGATTACTTGGGTAGTACTCCTCGCTTGCTTTCATTTACAAGCATTTCATGGAATACACAAAAATAAAACACCTACCCACCTCCGCCACCTTTTGACACATTCAGCTGAGTTTTTTAGTTGACGGGAGGTAATTAGTATTTACTGTGAATGAGTGCGGGACGCCATTAGTGGCTCTTTGTCTTTGAGACCTTGGTGAATACTACTCGCGTCTCCAGCTGAGTTGTAATGTGAAAGGACTAATCAGTGGTGACGCATGGCAGCAGCGGACGGCAGGGAGAACCAGTCAACGAACGGCTCCTCTCTCAGATGACATGGCTGATTTGAATATCAAAACAGAATGTAAAACGGTGATTAAAACTCAATTATGCTTTGTGTGGTTGAAAAGTCAATTAGAGACTTCAGAGGGCTGGAGGAGACAGATGCCAAGGTGAGGAAGGGGAAGGAAGGTGCCGCGGCCTCTGGGCAAGGCCTGGGGAACTGCTGACAGCTAAGATAACAACAGCATGATGGAGGAAGCCAACAGGATTCAGGCGGCTGCAGCTCACGTCCGCACACAGAGCCACATTATATTCAACACACCAGAAGCAACCGTCATGACAGGGTGAGGTGGGGGGGGGCTCCTGTCAATTTCATCTTGACCCATCCATAAATTATGAGCGATTTGCATTATGAAGCCTTCAGTGGGGAGAGCAGAGAGCAGTCAGAGACAGAGCGGAAGTGAAAGGGAGAGAAAGAACAATCAAAGCCCCATATTCAAATGGGCTCTGTCGCGCATCCCCACAGCTCCCACTGAGCTCAGTCCCCGCACATTGATCCTGCATTACTTATTTATGCTGCTATAATGAGTGTTGAATATAGAGAGTGGAGTTGGAAAGGCGATGGGGAGCGACGAAGCAGTGGCTGGGTTTTGATCAGTCGGTTGCAGCCTTGGGGGAACGCTTTCACTGCAGCGAAATCCATCGGGTCTGCAGCCCATGGGCTCAGAGCGGCCAGCGCAGGAGAGAGAGCGAGTGAATGCAGTCTTCAGAAACTTCATTCTCAATCTCCAAAGCAGTAATTGAAAAGAAAAATTGATATCCTTGATACCAGTCCATTCATCATTAGGTTGCCCACTTAAAAGGGCTGCTGGCATTTTCAAATGGTATAGACAAAAAACAAAAACAAAACAAAATCAAGAGAGTGGCCTAAGCTGAGAAAAGGCTTTAAATTCAGTGTGGTCTCCAAAGACCCACATCATGAAGAAGGGAAATATTTAAGAGCCAGTAACACAGTGCATGGAATATTCAGCAACTGCTACAATTCAAAATGTGACCTTTTTTTCTGAAGCAGGACGCCTTGAGAGGTCTTTAAGGTGACCAAGCCAAACTAACGCAGAACTTTCCAAACATAACACAACTCACAGCAGCAGGGTGCAGTAATGCCTTTTTCATGTTAGCAGCATCGCCACCAAAAACGGAGGGAAAAAGGGGCAGCACAGGCAAAACTGAGCGACAGCGAATGCATCCCTTTATTCTTGCATTTTCAGAGGCTCTAGGGACGAAGGGAAATCACACGGTCACACGCTATCTTGTGTCCTTATAGGCCCACAGTGATTACGCTGCATGCTTTCCCTGATCTTAAGGATTGCAGGGCTGTGGGAACGCATTCTGCAGTAAGATTTAAACAACAACAAATCGCTAACAGTTTACAAAACCTAAAAGCCTGTCTGGATTAATAGAAACTTGCATGGCAGGCTGAAGCTGTGAAGGACAGAGGCAGTGATTCAGCAACGCCAAAGTCTTTAGAAAGGAGTGTGCAATTCCTCCCCTAGCAGACATCTCTTCCCTGTGAAAAGGAGTTCCTAGCAGTGTATTGATGTCAGGCCTGAAAGCTTGAACACGCTTTGGCGGTATTACCATCTGAAAGAGACGACTGGAACAGAGCAGAATAACCTATGGCTGGGTGTGTGTGTGTGAGAGAGAATGAGAAAGAAAAAGAAAAAGACAGAGAAAGAGTGAGAGTGTGGGAGAGAAAATGAAGGCAAGTGAACCTGACTTGTTGAACTTCGCTTGCTGATAAATTTCCATGTCAACAGAAGATACTTCTTCAGAATTTCTCAGTGTTTTCAGGAAAAACACAACACAAGTCTGGCCTCGCACGGCATTTCCTACTACTGTGTGTGTGT
>JBBMFX010000007.1:8987938-9015450 GCA_037832545.1 Rhabdalestes septentrionalis | reverse complement strand
GTCATAGATATGCTGGTGTGAACACACCACATCAGTGGTGTATTCTTCTTCTGCATTAACCCATTCACCAAGGGAAGCAGCTGGCAGCCAGAAACAGCATAGTGAGGGAGGACGTTTCCTCAGAGTTGCTGAGCAGTCTTGGGAACTGAACCCATGACTTTCTGATCACAGAGCAACTGCCCCAATCACTAGGCTACCAGCTGCCCCACATCCAATAGAGCTTGCAAAAAGTGAGAGAGACCTGGAAGTGGCAGGTGGGCTAATGGACATGGTGCATTTGCTGACCAGTATTACCAAACCCTGAAACCAAAGTCTTTTTTTCAATTACAGTCATATATGAGCCATTGTGCATTAGTGTCATTACCTTGAGTAAATTCACTTTACACACTGTCTGACAAACACTGAGCATTCGCTGATTTTTCATAACACAGGTTGAAATGTTTCAAAATCTGTCAAACCCCTAAAACCAAAGTCTTTTTCTATTATAGTCATGTCTGAGCTATTGCGCATTAGTGTAACTTCTATTTACTTTACACACCGTAGATAGTTCTTATTTGCGTGATATGAACCGTATTTATATTGTCCATTTACTTATGCGACAGTTCCATCAGTACAAATAAAGATTTTACAACAGTAAAAATCTAATCTTAAAAAATCGTTCGAAATTTCCACTTGACAGACACTGAGTAAAATGAGTCATACCAGAATGAAGGAGGACTGGAAGTGACTGGGGGAAATATAGAACATTCACTGACTTTGCAAAAGGCAAATATCCTAATGTGGCCTAAAGCCTTTGGAAATCAGACACTGCAATATCAAACCCTAAAACCAAAGACTTTCTATTGCAGTCAGATCTGAGCTGTTGTGCATTAGTGTAAATGCTCTATATGGTCAAAAGTACTGGGACACACTTGTTTTTCAGAGTTTGGGCTAGGTCCCTCACTTCCAATGAAGGGCAAGCTTGATGTTTCATCATACCAAGACATTTTGTACAACACCATGCTTCCAACTTAGTGGACACAGTTTGGGGAAGAACCTTTTCCATCCCAGCATGACTGTGCCCCACAAAGCAAGCTCCATAAAGACATGGTTGGATGAGTATGGTGTGGTGGAACCTGACTGGCCCCCACAGAGCTCTCACCGCAACACCATCCAACACTTTTGGAATGAAGTAGAATGAAGATTGCGAGGCAGGCCTTTTCATCCAACGTCAGAGACTGACCCTGTAAATGGGCACAACTTCCCACAGAAATGTCCAAAATCTTGTGGAAAGCCTTCCAAGAAGAGTGGAAGCTGTTGTAGCTGCAATAGGGGGACTGATTTCATTACTTTAAATCTTTGATTGGAATACAATGTCACTAAATCCCTGTTGGTGAAATGGTTGGGTGACATATACTTGTACATTTACTTTGTACGTGGTGGATATTTGTGTATTTGCTATATTTATTTGCTATGTTTGAATAGTATTGATTTTTTCCATTTACTTGGAACACCGACAGCTCCTTCAACACAAATAAAGATTGTATAACCACAAAAAAAAAGATTTTACGACTGTACAAGTGGAATCAGATGACACTGAAATATAAAACTACTACTCGGTCTCTTTGAGAGTCTCTCATTTGCTATGTTTCATGGCAACCAGCCATCTTATTATAGTTTTGGATCATGTGTACCATTTCAGAAGATTTTTCTGAGCCATATCGATCTGTGAAGAATATAACCTGAGCTCTAGAATAACAATAATGTTAGTGCATAAAAGTGAATACCAAACCAGATATATAAAAATACGTGAATCATCACATCTTCTAATGCAGAAACAGGCTCTTCTAAGTGAAAGTTTCATTATAGAGTCTGTTTTCCTGCACCCGAGCCACATTGTAAGGTGATGGTCATGTTTTTCTGGAGCTCAATTAGATATGCTGAAGCAACAGTTAAGCTGGACAGTAGACTGTCCTGAAGCAGTGATATGTGGCCTTGAACCTTTCAGTGTTCTGAAGGTCTGTTCACTATTAGTCATATTTCATCGACTTCATTTTCCTCCACCTAAACTCGGCCAGATCAGGGCAATACTGTGGAAGCAGCTCATTAACTAAACCTCTAGACAAAAGGTTGCACTTTTCCACGCCCAACCTTACAAAGTCAGCTGCTGAAGAAGGAAATTTACATATTCTCATGCACCGCAGCCTAATCATTTGCTCATTGAGGTGTGATTGAGTAGACACCTGGGATAAGGCTGTTGTAATTTTGCCTGTAGGTCACAAGACATGAGAAGGTCACTAGAGAAACTCATGCTCTTAGTCTATACGGATACAGCTAGGACTTTTTTTTCACCAAGCTGCAATGTTTTATAACACACTTACATGCAAAAAAACTGTATTTTCTTTTTAAAAAAAAAGGTGCAGGCTGCACAGAAAACAGCAAAATATAAGCACTGAACAGATTCAGTTTCAGGGCTCTTAGTGTGAATAGGGTTCATGAATCTCTGAGTTAGCTTTCTGCTCTCAGCTTAACTTTCCGCTCATCTTTTTCATGGTCAGCAGTGCAACAGTAAGCTTTTTGACTGCTCTGGACTGTTTACTGATAGATTTATCTGAGTAATTATCCATGGCAGTTTCATTTTCAATGAGAGCCCAGTCTTTGTGGTGACCCCGCAGGGAAGAGAAAGAGCTCCAAGCGAATCCACAGCAGGCTTTGCCTGTGGTTATCCGAATCAGCTTTGCCAGTACAAGCCTCAATTCAGGGTTTGGCAGTGGGTTCACCAACATAACAGCCTTAATCTCAAATGAACACTTCTCTCTCCTTTCTCTCAACAGGGTGCCAATAACTCACAGCCAAAGATACAAGGGAATGACCAATGCGGGGCATTTTTAAGGCCTGTTCTCTGAAGACCTCCATTCATTTGAAGAGCAAACAAAAACTTGATTTGTGTTTTTGTGCAAAAAGGAAACACTCAGAAGCAAGCCAAGGGAAAAACATAAGTGAAAAAAGAACAGTCAGTGTAGTATTAGTCAGTAGAATTCCCATAAACACGATGAATGTGACCTCTAGTTGTTGTTTGCACATACACACACACACACACTATACATGCAGTATTAGAGAAAATTGATAGAGACATGGGGGCATGTGATAACAATGAGTGGATTCACACAGTCTCCATTTTGAGGGAATGGCTGGAGGACTGTGTCACCTGAGGCCTCATTACTGGGAAAACATATCTTGCACCTAGAACCCACAACCACACCCAGAGGGGATTATTTTGAGAATACACAGGAAATCAGGAAATAAAGACCTAAACTCAAGCCATAGCTATACATAGTAAATACAATATTTATGTATCTGAACAGAGAAATTTAGACTCCAAAAACAAGGTCAGGAAGGGTTATTTATTTATTTTGGCCAATCTGTGCTGCAGTTTTATGAAACAATTAACAGGAGACAGGTAAGGGCACGCACAGTCCATTGGAATGTTCAGATTCATTTTAAATAGTCATTTCCCTTTTCCTTTGGATCGTGAACATTAACTTGTCACTTAAACAACTGATTTGAGTGCGAATTTAATCATTTTGAAACTGTAATATCTTGGTCTACCACCCTGCTGATTTTACCTTCAAGTCCATATCTGACAGGATTGATCCAGGTAACGAGGCTTCAGGGACATCTGAAAATTGAAACTGTCCAGAGTGTTAGATTTCAGCACTAGGACTGGGCACCTCTTTCTCAAAGAATAACATTTTATTTATTATAAAGTAATTGCAGCGGATCATATAAATCTCATTTGTGTTCTTTACAGTTTAGTTCCATGCTAGTTCCCATGGCCTGTGTACTTGTTCACTAGGGCATGGTGAAATTCTTTCTTGTCTGAAATCCTGACCACAGGAAAATTATTTGTGATAGTTTGGAAGAAAAAAAGGGCATCCGAAATGATTTTGCAAAAATGCGCTTGAAAATCCTGTTGACATTTCTCAAAGCAAATAAAGCTAATTAACATCAGTTAATTAGAGCACTGATGCACTCTTGTACGTTTGCAAACTCTATTTCTAATATACAGTGTTTAGCCTAGACAATAATAACAAGCACCAATCTTCTAAAGGGTTCTCTGGTAGAATCCGAGATTTGCACATTTAGTGTTTGTGCACACTACACACTCACAGACACTCAAACACAGATGCACATGTGCCTCTTCTTGCTACCATTGCTAGCAGTAAAGTGTGTGGCTGGTGATCAAAGGCTCTATATTCATACTCACAGAAATAAGGAAATAGCAATGGATAAAATGTGCGTTTGCTTATCTGGCTTTAAATTCTGTAACTGATTTTGTCTTAACTAACAAATACACACGCTTGTGCAGCATGTTGTAACTCGCTAGAGAGGAGACTTAACATCAGCCCTTCGTGGCCGAGTTCATTTCAGGACAAACACTGGTAGTGGACCAGAGAGAATCCAGATGTTTTCCAAAATCCAATAGAATCATTGAAATGTGTAGCTCATTTTACATTTATTTTATGTGACAGAAAACAATCAATATTGCGTGTTGTTGTGAAAGCAAATGACTGTAGGGCTAAAATATTTCTCTGTACCTTTTTTTCCACCTTCGAACCAACAAGAATGCAAATTTTAAACATGTAGAGGAAGGACTGTTTCATTTAGAATAAAAATATTGTTGATATTCAGCAACACACAGGCAAAGAGGATGACACTGACAACAAGACTTGACAGAGACAAATCGGAGACCATTAATCTGAAAGCTGGATAAGGGCCTTAAGTACTGTATCACTAGTGGAAACAACCCAGAATGGAGGGTACTCTCAAGAGTTCTGGGAAATGGAAACATTGTGTTTACCAGTCAGATGTGTACATAACACATATTAAATGGTTTAGTACAGCCCAGCACTCGCTATATGTATTCCAGATGAAAGATCGATTGGGCACGTGCTTACAATATAGAGATTCACAGTTATGATGTGAGATTAAAGAGCTGCTATGCTCTCCTTGACTACTGAACTCCAATACCTTCATTAAGCAAACATTTTGCCTTGGAAATGAGTTGAAATAAACTTCAGAGGCTCTTGATGAAACAACAAGCACAGCTTCAAGGCCTTCAAGCTATTTTTATTTCACCCACTACCGGTGTAAAAGAACAGAATGAGGGATGTAGGACACTGTTTGAGGGAGCTGGCTCAAAATGTTAATACCGTAGGCATTCTGATCATGAGAATGTGGCAGCCATGCTGTCTTCCAGAGCAAACAGGACACCAGTCTGGACATCACAGGATTCCGCTTAGTTACCACAGAGCACCAGGCCAGTAAATACTCCAGAAAAGATACACATTTTCAATCAATAGTGGCCTATTTCATGCAGCTGGAACAGAAAAATGAACAGAATGTGCTCGGCCGGATCACAGCAGAGGTGCTATGTCACCAATGGTTTCCATAAAGTTTAAAGAGTTTTGTGTTACGTTGTTTTGTTAAGGCTATACAGTATGTGTATGTGTGTAGTGCACTTAACTGCTATGCAAGAAGTCATTTACATTTTCAGATGAACACAGCAAGACTTGTTCTCTAACAAAAGGGAATATCGCAGATTTTCAGATTATCAGGAGCATTCAATCTGTTCATATTGTTTTGAGGAAGAACACCTTCTAGTGCAACTTTCTGAGTCAAAATTGCACATAATTTCAGAGAGTGGAGCTCAACACCCAAAGCCCCTGAAAGCAATATTTCAGAACCTGATTACACAAATGGTTAGAAGTGTTAGAAGCGTATTGCCTGATGCCTTAGAGGCTTACTTTAATTTACAATTACATTTTTGGCCTATAGTGTGGGTGATTCTTGTAGGTTACTTCCATGAAATAGGACTCCAGAAGATAGTAAAGAAAAATACTTTCAACATCACATGAAAAACACCAGTGTATCTGTTTTGCTCTTATGGTCATTTGGATAAGAATCAGAAATGTTATCTTTGCATTGTAGACATCTTGAACTCGGGTGCCTTACACTACAGTGTAAATAAATTCAAGCTGCCGTGTTTCTCTAGCATGGACTGTTTTCCTTCAAAACACTCAAAACACTTCACATGCCATGAAAAAAATATGTCTGTTTCTCTACTTGAGGCACGGATTTAGGGAATCTGTGTGTACTTCAGGATAGGCTCATAGCGGGTGAGGCAAGGGCTTCTAGACTCAGGAGTTTTAGCAGAGCCGCAATAGAAGCCCAATATAAAATTGTCCATCATCACAAGGTCTTCAGATGGTTCCACCTCATCTACAAGTCAAATCACACTCATGCTGTTATTAGTGAGCAACTCCTCCAAGGGCAAATGCATAAAACATTGACTCTCCCACTACGCCCATGTGATGTATCAGACCCTGCTTCACCTAAAAAGCATCCATCACTTGTCACCAAGTTGCGGAAGGGTCTAGGGTTTTTAATTTTTCCTTTAAGGAAAGTAAGGCAGTGAGCTGAATGATTGCTGGTGTGTTTATCGAGGCTGTGCAGAGACTGAAACTGCACGGTCATATGATTGTGATCATTTTTAGAAAGTGTGCTGGGGTTATGAGGCTGGAATAGATGTCTTATTGTTTCAGAACGAGTTCTAGAGCAACTTGCTTCGGCTAGGGAGCAATCTTTGTATGTTTGTGCCTGTATGATAGGATTCACCTTGAGGAGTCCTATCACACAGACCTCAAACGACGCGTGTTTAAAACCTTTAAGATTAGTTGCTGGGGAAAAGGAGATGACCCAGAGAAGTGGCTCAGCGGACAGAATTTAAATTCAACTCATTTCTCGGTGTCAGAATTACGTTTGGCCACATACAGTACATTGTGAATTATGAGCCTAACTGCATTCGACCTGACAGCAATTTCATTTCCTGCATGTTTAATGTAATGCGCTCTGAAGCCGGGCTTTACAAAGGAGGAGAAAGCGTGCCGAGATGGGTAAGAATATATGTTTTTGGTTGGACTCATTTGACTGTGAATAGTAAAGGCACTTTAAATCTATGCTTCGTTTACACCATCTCTCCCCATGTCCATCTGACAGATTAAAGCAATGGCAGTGTCCTTGGAGCAAATGAATGATAACAGAGGAGAGTTTGCGAAGGGCACAGTAGGCAGGTCAATATAGCTGCTGCCCTGGCTCTGGGTCTCCGTGCCCTATGGGTTCAGGGTCATAGCTGTAGAGAAGAGTTTCATGCCTGCTCTGATATCTTCCTAGCTGGGAATGACACTTGGCTGCCCTTTCGCTCTCCCTGCGTTTGTAGGCAGTTCAAACTCAAGAGTCACATTTCAGGCAGAGCCGAAGACGAAGCTGCTCATTTGAAAGGTCGCGGCATGTAGGCTGTGTTGCGAACGCATTTTCACCTTTCATTGAGCACTGGCTGAGCGTCCCTGGATGCTACTCGGAGCTATGTTGAGGCTACTTGATTTTCACCATGTAAAATCAGGGATGTTGCACATGCTGTGGCAAATAGTCACAATATTTGACAGGAACCTGCGAATTATCCAATAGACATTAACTGCTGCAAGCAATTGAATCCCAGATTATATAAATAATGCTATAGTGGTCCCATTGGCTGGTGACCCTCCCAGGGTGAGTCCCTGCCTCACGCCCACTGGCCCTGGGACAGGCTCCAGGTACCTGCAACCCTTGTGAATTTTAAGCGGTTACAGAAAATGAATGAATGAACAATGACAGCTTCTCAAGGCTGAAAATTAGGAGACCCCTGTGAACTTTTAGGCTTGGAATGTGCTCAAATTGCAAAAATGTAATTTTCTGGAATTAATAAGAAATTATATTGTATATTTTATTTCCACTTAATGGTAGTCTTTTAATTAACCACATAATTAAAAGAAATAAAACAACAACCCAAACTTCATTTGACTAAAATTTCCACCTGCTTGTGTCAACTGGAGCAGCAGTCTAAAGTTTCTCATTTGTTTAGGTAGCTATATTTGCTTGCATGGTGATCATCTTCATTTATTGAATCATTGAAAATAAATACTGCCCCCGTTCTGAGCTCACTCTCAAAAAATATCAAAATATATACAGACTCATGTATAAAGACAAGAATAGCTTTAATTTGATGCATTACTGAACTGTGAACAGTGAACTGATGCATTAGCTGTGTTACCCTGCTTCCTAATGTTGCAGCTTAGCCTTGCTGACAGGAAATAATGTGTTGCCCTTTTCTGCGCTCACATCAATGCATTCTGTTTCCAAACATTCATGCGTAGAATCACACATAGTCTATTTTTCCTCTGCCAAATATGATAAAATATGAGGAAAAAAAGACACTGGCTCTGTGGAGGCCAGCTAAAGGCTAATAGCATTAGCGTCCTAAGTAGCATGCCTTAGCATACCTTAACAAAACGAATCAACACATAAATACACCATTGCAGTTTACATCGTGCTTTTATTGATCATCTCTACCCAGAAGAGTAAGAAATTTGCAAAGCTTCCATTCACTTCAGCTGCAGATGTCAGTAAAGACCCAAGTACCGTTGTGTCTTGTTGGTACCTATCTTGAACAGGTAAAAAAATAAAGCCTTCGATACCTGGATGATGACAAAAGTTTCAGTTTTCAGGTCTCAGGTTCCGTTACTTTACACAGTGGGAAAACACCCTAAGAGACAGGACACATGTTCAGCATCCACATTTACTCAGGAAATCTCCACTGCCCCTGCACTTACAATTATATTTTATTCAGACTAATATAATGAGGTCATCCAACCAGCAATGTAATTATAACGAGGGACTTTATTCTCTTCTTGTGTTATTGAGAATGACATGTAGTATAATGACACGTAATGTCACATGTAACAACTTGACATTTTACCAAACGACAGTCTCTTTTTAAACCTAGTCACCAATTGTACTATGATTTTTATAATTACTATCTCAAATCACCTCAAACAATCACATGCGATCATTGTCTGACCTTGTGGGTGACCAAAATCAGTCAGAAGAGGTTTCGCTTTGTCTGGGGTAGTAGACAAATCTGGTTCTTACATGATTCCCCCTATAACCAAGATGCAAATGCATGTGCATATTTGAAAATCATGTAATGAGCATTTTGCGTAACGAGTGTTTGGAGGCCAGGGTGAGGTGCAAGGGGGAGAGACAGCAGGAGACAGCAGGCGTGAGTGGGTGTGCGAGTGTGTGTGTATGTGTGTGTGTGTGTGAGAGAGAGAGAGCAACAGCAGGCTGGGAGGCTGGCTGGAGGCTTTAGGGGTGACACTGCGATAATGAAATCAAAGAGGTGAGAGCGAGAGGGCCATTAATAAGGGCGTGGAGCGACTCCGGTGATTCGTAGCTCACGAGGAGCGTCCCCCGCTGCCCTCTTCTGAACACGTGTACTCACCGTGGCCCCGGTTCATTACAGCCTCTGTCTGTTTACGGCCTTGCGCCGCTCTAAATAAGACTAATTAGGATGTCATGGACGAACAGGGCCTCTTCTTTTCTCCAGGAATGAAACTGACAGCAATTAAAGCTTGGGAAGGCTTCAGAGGTGACAGGTATGTTGACACTTCACTATACCTCAGGTGCGCTCTGTCAGCAGCACAGATGAAAACACGTAGCAGGACGACAGCGTGGAAACACAGAGTGACAATCTTTGACGCTTCACTGGGTTTGTTTCTTTCACTGTTCAGTGTAGGCACAGTTTTGCAGGATAGCGAGCAGACTCTCTCCATGACGCAAGGCTCGGAGAACAAATGGAGGGTTTCTTTCACAAATTAATTATAGATTTCTTTAAAGAAGTTGTCTTCCTTTGTATGATATACATTATTTTAAACATTATTACTCATAATGTTATTAGTCATAAAATAGCATTGATATTAAATCAAAATTCAATGTTATGTTATGATCAATATCACTTTTATTAGAGGAATTCTTTAAATTCCATTATATGTCAGCTATTATTCTTTGCAAACACTTGGTTTATCCAAAATTGCCTGCAAATGAATATAGAACATTTTGGAATCAACTGTTAGCAATGGACACACCTTACAGTAGCTCATTTCAGGGTTAGTGTTCCAGTATACTTTTGTATATCTTTTGTATCATAATAATTATATATTTTTTCTTTTTCTGTAATCTTCCATTTAAAATAAAGAGGGCCATTGGAAAAAAGGAACACTTGTCTGTGGAATGTAGATGTTAATGTAGTCTCTTAATTTGCATCCAAAGAATACGAACCTTTAAAACCCTAACAGACACTTAGGGACATTAGTCGTTCCTCATTATGATGCAAATGCACAAACATTTTGAGAAGTTATTCTCCTTTCCACAAGCTGCAATGGCATGCTTGCTTCATCTTTTAATTGAATGTTTGGGGATCCCCTGTGATTTTTTAAATAAAGCATTTTATGTTTTATTAATCACACTGTATTACAATTACAGCTGCTGACAGGTATGCTTATAGTGTTCAATAATGAGGTAATCCCAAAAATGTACATTTATTGCATGATGTACAGTGTTCATGTACATAATTCTGACACTATAAAACAGGTTTCTGATGTTGAATAAAGGGAACTTTTGATGCAATCCTCAGACATATAGAAAAATAAATCATTACAGTATAAGTAACATATGAATGCATTAATAAATATGCAGAATCATCTCACATTTTGCCCCTTGTGACATAAATCTAGCATGTTAAAAAAGAGCTAAAATATTAGATCAACTTCTCTCACATGTGACCTTCCTTCACTGCATGCCATGAGAATAAAATTCAAGGGGGTTTTAACAACAAAGGAATTTTGACTTGTTCACCGGGGCTAAGTGAAAATAATATTAATCAGTAATATTGTGCTTCACCTCCCTATCTCAGCACCTTTCACTATCATCAAACAAAAACACAGAATCTGCTTAAAGACCTCCCCTGATACCAGATATGTTATTGAAGGAAAATAATTATGCATGCTGATTTAAATACAACCCAATACCCCTCCATGATGAACCCAACCTTATCTGTGAGTTTCCCTCTGACTTAAAAACATTGCCAGGCTTTTAGCAGCTAAGAAGATGCTGTTTTTCTTGCCATTCTTTTCTCTTATGGCTATAATGTAACATAGACTCCAGCAATTTATGTTTTTGCAGCATTTCTCTTGATGTCATAAACTCATCATCACATATGTGACATGGCAGGAAGTACCGAAAATGTTGACATTTTTATGTAAGTGTTAGTGGAGTGATCTCTTAACATATTTAACACAACCTAAAACAGTCTGAACAACTTTGCCCTGAGTCACATAATAGCGTTATTTTAGGCTGGATTTGTAAAATCATTGCAATTAAACAAATGACACTGTTTATATTTACAAGTCACAGTCAGACTAGCAGAGAAATAGACTAATATCAAAGTATTAGTATGACAATATTCAGACTTTATCAATCCAGTAAGCCTGGGCACTAATCCTCCTAGACTCAGACACATCTCCAGCCTTTCACAACCGGCTGACTTGCTTCCTCATGTCTCCCGTTGGCAGGCACGGCACGTAGTGAGGATATCTTGTTGTACTCATCATGTTGCAACAATACTTTAGCAACAGAATTCCAGCCTAGACTCTGATCAACATGCCGTACATCTGCACGACAATGGGGGTCCCATCTGATGACTGTGCAATGTACATCAAGCCCATGACCTAAAGCAGCCTGCTTGAGCATCACCTACTCATCACTGTCCTTGTGACTTACCTTGAGTGTGTGTGGTAATGTGCATGTGCAACTGTGCAATCCTCACATCCAACACAACAGCTGCAACAGTTTATGTGAGTTTTACCTCTTTATGCGGTCCTGTAACAACAGTCCTTTTTGCTCGCTCTGTCATTATCCACTTTGCTGTTATCAGAGGCCAACAATCACACTGTTCTGCCACTGAAAGGAGCCCAATGCATTCGCTATGCTACACAACCAGGCATTGCTTACTTCTGGAGCTGTAAGCATATTTTTGGGCCAGCCAGCCACCAGAAAATCCATATCCTCTGTGAGACCCCATGCTGGGTTTAATGTTTCCCTCTGTCCAATACTATCCTGCGTCCCACTGAGACCTGCAAGAGCCGGGTCAGCTAATAACCCAGTTAGGGTGTGGGAAATGAAGGAGGAAAGCCGTGTATTCACTCATTCAATGCAAAAAAAGATCTATTCCACTCATGGAGAAACAAGCATTAGTATCTGCACTTTCTCTGATATACACTAGTACATACACACAAACACACCAATGATGAGATGCATTCAGAACATAATGAACAGACTGTTGATGCTGGGGCAGGGAACAAAAGGATGGGTCTGGTGTCTTGCCCTTTGTTTCTTCCATCACAAAACAAAGCGTGCAGCAGACAAGCTACGGTCATTTGCACTCCTGCCATTATGAACAAAAACAGAGGACGTGGGTTTATGTGTGGATTATGGGCTTCATTCTGACCTTTCTTACTCATATGAATGAGAATGAAAGAAGCCACACATAAACTGTAACCAGACAAAGGGAAAATCAATGCAAATATGCATATTCATGAATATATTTAGCTGCCATCTGTTCTGTATTGATGTGTTTGTATTTTTCTGACAAATCTTCTGACAGTATAGCAGGAAGAAGCTTTTAGTTCTCAAAAATGCCCACAAAGAAGCTCTGCATGTTCTCTACATGACCCTTGGTGCTTGAAAAACAATCATGTCTTAATTCTTGTATCTGTACAACAGACACTTAAGACTGAAACAGTTTTGTAGGTTTTTTTTCAGAGTTGAGTAATGACTATAATTAACACATAACATTTACAGGGTTCAGAGGAGTGACTAAGACAAATGTGATGGTGGTCCCTGAAATCATTAAGAAATGTACAGAGTCATCGGCAACATCTTCATCATGGACACCATCTAATTTTCTCCACATCGTGATAAAATGTCTGGCTCTCTGTCCATGGTTCTTTGAGCTTGCATTACCATATTGATTATCTAATTGTGTTTATACGATGATAAAATGCTTGGCCTCTCCACTTGGCTCCCCAGTGCTCTGTCAGACCTCAACTGTTGTAATCAAATTAACGTGTTCCGAAAATGCAGCAGACCTTTACACCAAAACAGCTTGTGCACAAGTCAGAATCATCTTTAGCATGGCTGCTGGCTTCTGAGAATCAAGTTAGCCTTAGGCTCGCGGATTTTCAAAATGCTTGGACCATGCGTCATTACTCTTTGAATAAGTTCATGGTGTTTACATCAAAAAAGAAAAAAATATTGGACCACTCATCCATAGGCATAAACAGACAAATTTAAACCAATCCGAACCTTCATTTAAGCTAGGTGTAGGATCTTTCCAAAACAACTTAAACTTTATGTGTGTGTTCAGTGAGAGGACTACCACTACCTCAATAATCCATAATAAAATGCTTTTATTGGGATTTACAGTGCTACATTAATAAATAATGCATTTGTTCATAGTTTTAACAAACATTTTTTAATTGAACTAAATGTCAATCTCAGTATTTCCTACTGGTGCCTTGCAAGACTAAGACTGGCTGTTTTTTAGAGATGTTAGGGTTTCAAATGTTACTATTTGAATGGAATCCAGTGAAGCATTCAGTATTAAACAAACACTGAAACTGTTTATGAGTAGGTTTCTATTTACATATGAGCATTTGGCAGACATTCCTATCCAGAGAAACGTATGGACCATATGTAGGACTCTCACGGACATATTCTATATGACACTGCTCTGCATTAAAGTGAAAGTGACCATTTTGTCATACGTGAACAAAGGCAGCCAGGAACGCAGTGCCCAGGGAGCAGTGTGTGGGGACAGTATCTTACTCAGTGTAACTGAGAAGTGCTTAGCAGTCTTGGGAATTGAACCCATGACTTTCTGATTTCAGGGAAAATGCCCAAATCACTAGGCTACCGGCTGCCATATGTGTTATATGAGACCATAGATTATTAGAATGGCAAATGCTATATGTAGTGCTGAAAGTTGGATCTTGTGAGTTGATCAGTTGTTATAAACTGTGTTATGGATGACATTCTTTAGTAGTTTTTCAGTATGTACCCCACTATGTAGCTGTACCCCTGATTCTCAGACCCATAATATTAGACTGTATGGTAGAGACTGTAGCGACTAGCACTGATAGATGGTAAACCACACTGAAAGTACCCACTGTGCTGCTGAGAAATAGACACACTTGACTCATGTGCAGCTTTGGTGTGTCTAGCGTTGGGTCAGAGGTGTAAGGATGAGCTAAAGGAAGCACTCTGAGCAATCTAGTTGTTGCATCAACTGGATGATCATTTCAATAAAGTTTTTCTTTAGAGCTTTAATTTTTCCTACTTGTCTTGCTAAAGGCTATGCTGGTGATGGTGCCTGAAGGGAGCTCATTAATAGTATTCAAGGATGAATCCCATGGAGAGTCAAGAGTCGGTTTGACCTGCCATTCTGCTCCATAGTTCCTCCTCAGTTGGTGAGGACTAAACATGCACAGATCGTGCTTCATCACCCAGAAAAGCTCTCCCCACAGAGACAATATAATCAGAGCCTCTCCCACACTGAGGCAATATAATCAGAACATGTCCCACACTGCGAAGTATAATCAGATATAAAGGAAACTCTGAGTAACCCCAACTAACCCCAGTCCGACACTGCGGGCTTCAAAGGTGGTTCAAACATCAGTAGAGCTCATTCTCATGACTATTCTAGTGGTCATGACTAATACAAAAGCCTCAAATAACAGTACAGTGATGGTGTTAACATGATCAGAAGCTTTGAAAGCTCCATGAGAGCCCAACTCTGTGGTTGCAGCAATATTCCATTTGGAATATCATTTTGTTGCTGCGTTGGGAAGATGGTTGTGCATATCAAAGCGCTCTCTTTAATCCATTCAAGAGCACTATATCTGTTTACAATCTGTTTTCTCTGTTTCTGTAATTAACCCTGCCTGCCCACTCTTTGTGTGTTATCTCAGGGCTAATGCATATGCTGTTATCAGACTGTGACCTGTCTGACCCAGCGCTAGGCACACCGAAGCTGCACATGTCCTTTCCCGAGTCAAGTGCACCTCTGTTTGTAGTCATCAGCATAGTGGGCGAAGTAAATCACCACAGCGTGGCTTTGAGGGAGAGAATAAACAACATGTAGTTCATGAGGAGCAGAAACATCACAGGACAGCTTTTGTGCTGTTTTGTTGCTGCATAGGCCCACCTCTTTTGATTTCAGAGTGCAGAAAACACACTTATTTTAATTAATGATTGATTTGTAATACTGTATCAATGCTTGTTCATGCCTAATTAATTTTTGTAATAAAAAAAGGCTATTTCTAGAGAATGTGTGAAGGGTTTTTGATCATTTACGTGGTTCTGACAGGATGAAAGACAAGCAATTTCTTAAGGAAGTTGTTCAATCGAGAAGTTCATGTTGCAGGAAGCAGTTTTGGTAATGCTTTGTTTTACGAAAATCAGTCACACTGTGTGTTTTCTTACATAGTATACACTTCCCTTACAGGACAAAGTGTCATAACACTATAAGAAACAACAGGATTTCTATAGAGCTGTCTTGTACTTCTGTAATAATCTGTAATATTGTGTGTTAAGTATTAATAATTGTTAGAATTGACTAGAAGAGTCTAGTAGAGACCTGTAGAAATTATTATTGTCATATTACTTCTGTTCTTTTTCATGAGGGCTGCACTGCAATTATAGAAACTGACCCTTGATGTATGCGCTCAAATTGTTTCCGGGCTCGGCCAGATTTACAGATTCTAATTCCATGCCGCACAGAGCAGGTAGAGAAATCTGGGAGTCAAGTGTAGATGACTCAAAGTCCTCAGTCAAGCTGTGGAGCGTAGGCTTTAGCTGGAATATCAATCAGGTGCGTACTGGCTGGCAGGGGTATGCACAGGCACCATGCCAGGCTCACTGGTTCCACCTGCACCTGCGTCTGCTGCAGCTGCCAGATGGGTTGTGGGTGGGTTCCCTGTCTGCAAGCGGGTGGGCTGTAATCTGTAGAGACTAACACTGTTGGACGGTAAACTACATGAAACAGCACAGTTTACATGCAGGATAGCTTCTGCTTTCGGATACAGAAAACTGTGCAACTGCAAGAGATCCGTCACGAGTCACAAATCACTCTCTTTTGGAGCCAAGATACAAAAAATCCACTGTACTGTATGAAGATTTTTTTGCTCAGCTTTGTCTCAGCTTATTTAACTCATTAGACCGTAATCCAATTCATGTGTCACATGAAGACAGTCCTATAGCATAATAAATCCCTCTCAAACCCCTCAGGCTGTTGTGCTTCCTCTTACCAGTCATGGGCTTATCTAAGCAGATGACTGGGGATCTGAAACGAAGGATAATTGACTATCACAAAACAGGAGTTCCAAACAGCTCTTGATTGTAATTGTCACTTTCTGAAACATCATCTGAAAAATCAAGACATGGTATAGATGGCCAAGAAAACCCCTTGAACCTAACACGCAATGCAAAACCCCTTCACTGCTAAGATTTGGTGTGAAGAATAGTATTGCACTGGCTCACTGTTCAGTGTTGTTGCACAAACATCATCTGTAAAGGTCATCAGAAGGGAACCTTAACTATGACCTCATCCCAAATGTTATTACAACAAGGCAATATGAAATGAAAAACATATGTCAAAATCAGCTTACAAGAAATCAAAGATTTCTAAAAGGTTTTGAAGTGGCATTCACTGCTCCCAGGGTTAGATATTATGAAAAATTGATTACATCTTAAACATGCAGGTTTGTCACACCCCTGTTCATGACTCTTCCTCCCAGCTTAAAGATTTCTCCCAATTTGAGTCATCTGACCGCTGAGCCAGCTTTTCGCCCACCGCCTTCAGTTTAGTCTAATGTTTGGGCCTGTGGCCCACAGTATTGTGGCCCAGAAGTCTGTTCACCCATGTCCTACTCTGAGACCAGTCTAGTTGGCTCATGTGTCCTTTATGTTCCATGATTTCTGCAGAACCTTAACTTTTGCAGTTTCACACTTTGTGTTGTATTCACTAAAATGTGGGACTTCTCATTAAGTCCTCAGTATTGAGCTCTTGTGCCTCCAGTCATCTCACCAAGTAAAGCAATGACATATGAAAACATCCTAAGTTGAGGCGTCCTGCAAAAATCAAGAAGATAAATACAGTTTGCTGCCTACAAGAAATTTTTGAAGACTGTAATTTCAGTCAAATGTAAAAACATTCTTCTTTTTTGGTGAGTTTAATTCAGCAAATAAATGATAATTTTTTAAATTATAATGTTTGCCATGATTTTTTGCATGAGAGAAACAAATGTTAGTGAAAATATTACACAATTTTCACCCAAAGCAGATTCATGCAGGTAGGACTTACTTTCCTCACTGTACAAAGGTATTTGCTGACATAATGAAAACTAAGCTCAATGCAGTTGTAGAGAACAAGATGGCAATTATTACAACCAACATTCAAGTGTCTTTAGATCGGGATTTGATGACTATAAGAACACATTAAACATTATAGGAGGTGTGGAGCAATGCGCGTTGACCTGTGTTGATGGTGCAGTCACACCACAAACTGTGTGAATTTCAACCAGTTCCAAAACCTGGGCAGATACTTCTACCATGGTGGCTCGTCTCCATTATTACACCAACTGTGTCAACATCCAGAAGCTCGCCAGGAGTAAAACAGAAGGCTGATAAAACGATTATATTGGTCTTACCAAGGCTGGCTTTCAATGCCATCCAAACGTATCTGAGGGACGTAGAAGGAGTCAGATACAGTGTTATACACCCAGCTCATCTCAGCATCACATACAAGTATTGGACACTTTCTGAAAATGTATTTTCCAGAACATTTTACAGAATCACTCCAATATCTTGACTCGTAACTTGATACCAATATTATATATTATTGCACTATTAAACACTATTTAGAACTGAAAATAAAGTACCACAAAACACAGAACAGACTATTGTAAATCAAACACAGTGTGTTCTGAAACCACTATTTTTTTTGCTGTAAATAGAAAAATGGAACCTTCATTTTCTAATTGGAATTTTTTGATGTAAAACAAAGAAATGAAAGAGGATCCGCAAATTCAATATTTTTAATGACTTCAAATGATCACAAAACTGACTTAAACAAAAGAACAAATGTGTTAGACAATGCCAACTTTTACAGTAAATCATAATAAATGTGAGGAATATACCTTGTAGATGCAGAGTTTTTGGGGGGGAGTGGTTATGATATACTCACAATTCAAAATTCCGTCTACCACTTCCATCACCACAAACTGAATCATTGTTCACATGTAATAAAATGATCTTGTGTCCTATTCTCCTAGGGCTCATGCCCAGCTCCATATCTTCTTTTGCAGACTCTGTACACATCTTGACCATCAAAGCTTGTAGGCCTACCTTGTTTCGATTTTTTCATTTTCTTTGATTTTTGTTTCTCTGGGTTTTCCTTGCTTGCAGATTTCTTTGAGCGTATACATCTGATGTGCTCCTCACTCATCAGGTGGTAAGTTGGGGTTTTGTCTTGCCCTTCTTTCATGTCTTTGGCAGTAGGTGAAGAAATGTGTTTTTTCTTTAAGACTGTGTCCTTCTCTGCACACATTTTGTTATTTTTCTTTACTTCTCGAGACTTCGCCTGTTCTGCCGGTGTCTGCGCTGCTTGTGTCTGTTCTGCCGGTGCAGCTCCACTTCATTTTGTGTCTTCAGAACAGGGTTTCTCTCAGAGACAGGTTTGATACCCTTTTCACTACAACCCTTACAGACTTCTGTAAGATACTTTTTGGGACATTCCATCCACAAGTCTAAACATGTAGCTGAGGGATGTGTCCTGCATCTACGATCTCTTGAAACTGCACCTTTTATTCTTTTCTCACTAAACTGATTCCGTTTCTTTTTGCCCCTTCCTTCCTTCTTTTCCTCTCTTTTTACTCCTTGCCTTTCTCATTTCTGCAACTGAATTTGATTAATGTAGATGAGGATCATATATATACTTAGGGAGAACATGTAAAATATATAGCTAGTTAGTGTTTTTATTGTATAGCATAGCTGTAAAATTGTGCTGCTGGGGTCGTCTGGGTCTGGGGGCTGTAGAGCTCATATCTAGCACACCTGTAAAATAGCTATTCCAAGAAACCTAAAACAATAAAACATTGGATCCCATTACAAACATTTCTGTATATTTATGCTCTTTAAGATCCTCAAAAACACTTTTTCCTATTTAAAGTAGCTGTGTGTCATTTTGACAGTAAGAGGGTGTCCCATTTTAACTTCAGGCCTCTGTAAAATGGGACATTCTTATAAATGATATAAAGATGAAAAGAACATAAATATTGTATAAAACTTGCAGTATTTTCTGATTACATCTCAGAAAAAAATCATTAAAAATATATTGCAACTAAATAGTTTTTTTTCCCCTTATGTATAACATTAACAAATTATTTTTCCTTTCAAGATGCCCTTTTGGAAATGCACAAGCACTGTTTTACTGTCTGAATATTAAAACGTATTAACTGCAAATCCTGCTTTGCCGCCAGGGGTCCTGTTTCTTTGCATGTAGTATAAGCTGATTATCTGATGTATGTCCATACCAGAGTTTTTTCACAAAGACTATTTTTACCCTTATTATTATTAAATTCATTGCCTCTTGATTTTATTTGATTAGTTTTTTTTTACATTTAATTGCTTTTCTTAGACTCTTTCCCTCTAAATGCAGCTCGGGCAATGTTATCTGTTACGCCTCAGATGTTTGATGAGCTGTCTTCTGTAGGAGTTCATTTGTTATCTTAGTAATTAGCTGATTACCGAGCACTTTAAACGCACCAAGACATCTCAAAGTTAGAGGAGGTTAATGTGATCTCCATCAGCACTGGGCTCCAGGATTTTTTCCTCTTTGTTTTAGTTCCCTGTGCATCTGCATTACAACTTTTTGAGCCCAGCACCCACAAATTGCTTATCTGTGAACCACTTTATTTCATTCTATGTATAACATATGGTATCACTTAACTATAGTACATCAGGCTCCATTTGGCTTTTTAGCTGGAATATTAAAGGGATAAATCACCCCATTAAGCGAAGTCATGTGTTTGCTCACCTGAAATCATTGGTAATTTTTTAAGAGGAAACTCAGAACCAGTGAGGATACTAGGCTTGGAGGAGGATAGATCAAACAAATATTTTGCTCTAACTTTAGGTTAAATTTAGAGGCATAGGCATACTGAACAAAGAGGGGGTCCCATTTGCTCCAACAACTGTAATTGCTGATAACAATGTCAGTTATGTGGCTGTAGCAGGCCAAATATTTGGTACATAAAAAGTGCATGTTCCAAATTGGGATAACCCTCAGTTCTTCTATTGCTTTATAGAAAAAATCTAACCAACAATTTTACAAACATGGTGCTGCAGCCAGCAAATCTGTTTCTGAAATCCAGGTGACACTTTAACTCATCTTAAAACAATAAATAACTGTTTACAATTTGAGATTTGACCTCTATATGTCAGATACACCTGAGATTCCAGCCTGAACCACATGAACATTCCAGAAATTGGTGTACCCATGGCACTGAAGGTGCCATCACCTCTGTGGAAATAACCCAAACCATTTATTCCTTTCAGTGTCGGGACAAGGAGCCCCATTGGGTACTCCATTGAATTTTTAAAACATTGTCCTCTGAATTATCTCATATCCTTTGCCCCTTATATCGCAAAAAATGTTTCACAGAAGAAATTACCTGCAACAATGACACAGGCAATCTCTTTAAAAAGAACAAAGACCGGCTGGACTGCGCTTCTATTCGCCCCATAAGCAATTCGTGTAAAAATACTTACCAAAGTCCTTTCCTGTCGCCTAGAAAAAATGATACCAATTATTATTTCCTCTGATAAAGCTGACTTTGCGTCAGGCAGGCAGTCATTTTACACCATACAGCATCTGTTTAATGTGCTCTATTCAGTGCATTCACCCCATCAAACAGCATTTGCACTCTTCTAAGATGCCAATAAAGCCTTCAATTGAAACAAATGGAGGTACCTTCTTGCCATTCTTGAAAAAAAAATATCTGGTCTGGTCCCTCATTTGTTTTGTGGATTAGATTGCCCTTTGCAGCTCCGAAGGCCATAGTGTTACTTTCTCCTCCATCCCAGGGTTAGACAAGGCTCCTGTCTATCACCTTATTTGTATGCCAGTAAACTCCCTCTCTACTGTTCCTTCCCAGCAGAGTCATATCTTAGACATATTATAGTATTTAAAGGGGCTTGAGATGGTCATCTATCAGAGGAAAAAAATTATATAAATACTGTTCAGTTTCTCACAAAAACCGATCGTTTCGTGTCTTAAGACATCAATGTGTCGTCACGAGCCACAGGGTGTAATTAAGATTTGTCTGTGCATGTTTTTTTTTTACTTTGAAAGGTTTGGCTACCAACCACTTCCATTAAATGACCACCAGACTGCCACGGCTAAAGCAAAAAATCTGCGTTTGTGTTCTGCTGAGGAAACATAGTCACCTACATCTTGGATGCCTTGGGGGTAAGCAAATAAAAATCAAATCATATTTTCATTTTTGGGTGAACTATCCCTTTAAGTAGCCTTTCCCCTCCAGTCAGCTTGCCAAAGCTATTGTACTGACTTTCCTCTGAGTTGGAATATAAAAGCTGCAATGTCAAACATCTGTATAGCCATAACTTTAATATATTACTGGACCAAACAAAGCAGGACTTTGTAAGATCCTCATCAATGACTGGATCATTATGATAAATATGACAGCCTTGTGCCACTTTCTTCATTTGTTTCTTTTTTTTTTCTCTTGGCAAAATCATTACGAGGACACACTCCAACTTCTGTTTAGAAGAATAATAGCCCATGTGCAAAAAGACTGCAGGGGGCCTGGGGCTGCCTAAATACCAGTGTATTACTATTGGGCAACCCACATTACAAACTGAATCACTTTACCACACATGCTGCTGGTGCATTCTGAATATGTCACAATTACAGAATAATTTTAGGTAACAGATTTACTATGTTTGTGAATGAATTACAACATACCAAAGTCCCACCTCTTTGGATACCTGCAGGCTTGGAGTTTTATATGGGAGCACTAGCCTTTTCTCCTTTACCCCCAAAAGACATGACAGACCAACCATTGGCTTGGGATCCTTATGCAAAGGGGGATGTCGCTTCTATATATGATGTCATTCATATTGTTTACTTTCCGTGGTCCAAACATAAACAGCTTGGAAACAAGATTTAAACAATGAGCGCTCAGAAGAGTCTAGGCTGGGCAGCCCCGAACTTATCCACACAGCCACTTCCTGTTTAAGACATCCAAAGTTCCACCATTTACACCTCTCTAACGAAAGAGATGTGTACTTGAGCACTGATGTACGTCACTTTGGATAAGAGCATCAGCTAAATGCAATAAATATAAATATCCAAAATATATTGCAACAGATCCAAGCTGTTTAAGATGCCACCAGAGCCCAAAAATCACATGTCTTAGGTTTTCCCAAATTTGAATATATTTTAGAGTTGCATATTTGAGGTTTTTTTTTTCTTTTATATGTGAAAAAATAATAGAGCCTCATCCCATTATTGCCGTTTTTGGATTGCCTGGGGGCGGCAGGAATTACTACATCCCAGTCTAATGCGATGCCATTTGCCTCGCTCATAGCTCGACAACTCATTTTACTACTTTGGAAGTCAAGTAAGCCCCTGTCGTTTCTCCATTTCTTCACTGGGTTAAGTAGGTGCTCTCCCTAATTCATTAAAAAAAAACTTTCATGTAGCACAAGGAAGGTTGGAAAAGAAATTAAGGTCACATTGTCTCATTTTATAGAATTGGGAAAGCACTTATCTTTTTACCCCCTTAGACAATTATCATCAGGGTGGGAAGGTAGGGGTGAGTGATGTTTAATTCTTTAGGAAGGACTGAGTGCCTCCTTTGCAGATGTATAATGTGTAGATGTGTAATTGGCTTTTTGATTTTAAAAGTTTAAAAAAGTGGTAAAATGTTAATATCTTGATATGCTTGCATTATCTTCACTGGAAATCCCCCCTAGATAGGTCTTTATGTCTGAATACAAAATACATACTCTGGGTGTTTTCTTTTAGGTTTTGTTTGTGTGGGTGGATTGTTAAATAGTTTTCACTAAATATTCATAAATTAAGTATAAAACTGTGTTTGTCCTGAGGTGCCCAAACTTACAAAGAATTTCCATGTTTCCATAGAGACATTGCAGTGGGACATGGGGAAGTTAGACCAGGGACAGAGCTTGCCCTTTCAGACTGCATTAATTTTAATAGTAGGATATTTAGCTAGCTACGGTAATGACTTGCATGATGGCTAAATTGCTCTGCTGATGGCTTGTCTGGTTTAGCATAGAGTTTTGCACACTTGCTTTCTCACTCTGCTGCAACTGAACAGTTTTTACAAGTTCTTCTTTTTGGCTAAATAACTGGTCATTCCCAACAACAAACCTATGCCAGTTCTTCTTTCTGTGTATGTGAAGTTAAATACTCGCCAGCTATAGCCTCTTTTCTAATTATCCACATTTGATTAAGTGTCAGTCACATTCTGATTGGCTCTTTAAAACATGCTGCATGATTGCATTGAAACAGGCCATTTAACATAATGGACTATTCAAGTGCTGGAGTGAGGAGCAGTTAATTAGCTGCTGGTTAGAAACTGATCATATGATTCTATACGTAATGCGTGCAGCTAGAATCACTCCATTCAATAATGTGGACTCAGAAATGCATGACCATTACTGAAAAACTCTAAAAGGGTCTGAAACAAGTAGTTCTCTAGAAGAGTCTTAATCAAGCAGTTCCACTTTAAAATGAGACAATCTCCTTTGTACTTTCATAAAAGCATCAATGATTGATGAGCTCCCTGTCTGACGGTACAGTTATTCATCACATTATGAAGTACTGCAGCTCCTAAAGCGGGGCTCTGTTTACTGACACTGCCTATGGGAATGTGCCAAATGGCACTAATTCCAGCGGCATAATAAGCAGAGTGGAAACCAGAGCTACAAATCAGGGTGACATTAACTTTAAAAACCAGCCTTGCTTAAGGCCCCCCCCATCATCATCAAGACAACTGGCTAGAGATGTGTAAATTGTAGCTCTCGATATAGCCTGAATTAGAGGAACTTGACAGTGGCCTGAAACTCAAATTACTCTATTACTTGCACCAGAATGAGGCTGAGACACTGTTAGAAGAGCTGCATAAGAAAAAGCAATATCTGTTTTTCCATTTTAAAGGCACTGAGGCGAGCATGCTTTCCATTGCCATCCCTTGTAATTTAACAATAACGTATGAGCCTCGTTGTTTGTGACACCCCAATCAATAAAAAAAAAAATCAAATGAGGATTCTTGGTACATATTTATAATGTCACTGCACAAATGTTACATTATTGTTCTTTGACAGTGGTCGAAGTTTGTTTCTCGAATTCATTACCAGAACGGTCTCGAAATAATTAAAGGTCCTTGAGTACATTTAAGAACATTTTGCACAAGGGTATTTACTGCAGTCTACGGCATATAACAGCCAGCAACATCAATTATAGGCCATTACGCCTCCACTGTTTGTCTATCACACTGAGACCATGCTAATTGCTAATGTTTTACACCAAGAAGATTAAGAATAAATATGAAATACCCCTATTATCTGTATATAGCACATACAAAAACATGCTCAGACTTTAGCAAGTGATATTACGAACACAACAGACGCTTCTTTTGAATCTGCTTCGGATTGTATCTTTTACTTATTCTGCCCTCCAAACTCCCCCTCCTCTCCCACAGTCACTTCCCATTAGAGAGCTTGTTGGCGTGTTGGCGTAGCTCCGGGCCAGCCAGTAAATTACTCTAAATAATAAAGAGCAAATGTTCTTACACCGAGGGGCCCAGGCAGTTGGTTAGAGGGAGAAGCAGCTGGAAGTGCTGAGATGGTGGGGGGGAATCAACACCACTGGATCTTATGGAGAAAACCAGAAAATTGAGGAACTCTGGCTAAAGAATAGGATGTCAACACACTAACATAAAAACTATGAATGCTCTAGGAATCCTAGGACTACGTTAAATGAATGTGCACATGCACAGAAAAGTTTCATTTTACTTTCCGATGTGAAGTCGCTCTGGTTCTGATCAAACAGCAGGATGAATGTCCAGCAATTTTTCACCACACAAATTAGCATGTTCTGATCAGTCAGAAAAGCAGTTCTGTTGGAGAGCGAGTTTGAAGTTGATGTAGGAGCTGTGTAAATTAAAGTAGAAGCCATTGTAATGGCTGAACCAGTCAGTTGTATTGACGCTGCCCTGAGATTTCTTACAGTGGAATTGAAAAACACAATAGATTCAAGACTGCTCTTAACAGACACGCTCTTCACATTTTCACTATTTGCAAAGCAAACTGCATGCTTAATTCAGTTGCTGAAGTGATATATATATATGCACATTATCTAAAGTATCTACATTACCTACAAATTGTTTGCATCAGGAATTTAGAGCTCATTTGAACTTGTGAATAGAACACTCAACCAATTCAGTCACATACACTTTATTCAACACAGTACATTTATAGTAGAAACACTGAATTGTTCTACTGTATTCACTATGAACATCACTGTTATTTAAGGGATATTGTTTTTATTATTATTAAGTAATCATTTACTGCAATCTTTATGGTCTTAATGACTGGTAAACATGTGTGTTACTGCTGAAATGAGACGTTCAGTTCATGATGTGATTTATAAACAGTGCTAGACTGTTGTGAAGATCATGTGATCATTCTCCTGTACGAAAAGTCTTCTATGTACGTTTCATTATTTTTTTCAAGGTTCGGAAAGGCAAACACCACATACAAGACTGAGATGAAGGAATGTTCAAGCACAAGATTTAGGATCTGGCTTATGGTCATGACTGGTGAAATTAACATATTTAATGTAGACAGTGCTCTGCATTGAACATTCAGAGCTTTAACACCAAAGACATGTGCAAAGCAGATGTGCTCAGGATGCAGTAAGCTCTGCAGCCACATATTTTATGGATAGAAACCAAGCATGTCTAAATGTATTTCACCATAACAGATAGTCTTCAACAAGCATGCAAGACTAAGGCACTTTTTTTCGATACGAACTGATAAGCCATGTCCACCAAAATGCAGTCTATGCACTGTAGATATAAAACGTATCCTACACATCTAAAAGAGTCTGAAACGTCTCAAGTCAGCAGAAGAGCAACATGCTCTACTGAATTCCTACAAAACCCTTTATTATTGAGAAAAGTCACTACTGCAGCACAAAAGTAGTCTATACACACTAGAACGAAACATTAATCTTTGAATGAAATGCATGTTGTGCTAAAGTCATAACATCCAGAAGAGTAATATACGGCATGTAGGGGTGAAAGACCTGACCTGCGGTTTGAGTTCAGAGAAGAGACCGGAGGAGGGAGATATACCATCTGGAGCTGACAAACACAAATAATGTTCACAAAGGGCCTGGGAGCTTTTGAGATGCTTGAGAATAAACAGCTCAGTCGGCTGGAACCACCACATAGTGCTTTTCAAGTTTTTCTCCCTTTGAAAGCCACAACACAGAGATGGTGATATCAAGAGAAAGACTACGAGCTTGTGGTGTTAAACTAGTCATCAACTTGTTCATTGTTTTAATGAAGAATGCATTTCCCTTGCAGTTCTGTGGTGACACAAAAGATAATGTACATTAGAGACGATGTGGTGAACAAATCTGTCACTGCTGATGTTTCTTTGACTGTTTTGATCTCCCCCAACTGCTGCTGGGAGTAGCAGCTCTGGTGCTAATGTAGTATTTAATAACATTGAATCTAGTTTCAACACATTTTCATCTGCTTCAGTTAAGATACGAATTAGTACTCATTTTCTTATTCTAATTTCTTATTCTCTATCGTCTGCACCTCAGTCATCTAGTCATGGTCACACAGGAGATTGTTCAATACATTGGGGCGTTGTTTTCCTGTTACACTTTACAATCAATATCAGACAATTTTCTGCTTGTTTTGATGTCAGGAACTGGTATAAATGAAAATGAAAATGAAAATGTGAAGAATGTTCTTATTTAGGCTAAACCATACATTTCCCTATCAAACTCAAGTTAGAGAATATCTCCTTTTTCCATATACGAACACGAATGGATCAAATGACTGTGTTCAGACTGTGGTTTCAATCGTACAGGTTCTAAAATGAGCTAGAGCTACATAGTGCACTCTAAATGAATCCGGTCAGTGTGAAACTGTAAATCAAACACAAACAGACATACAAACACAAACAGTCAAAAAACTTAAAAGAAAGAAAGCATGAATACATTTATTAAAATGTTAGTTGAGACCCTAAACTAAATCTGGTGGGACCACTGAACGAGTCGAAGAGAAGTAAGAATCCAAGAACAGAAAAAACATATTGTGTCAGATACCAGACTCATATGGGGCGCCGTTTGTAAAAACAGCTTCACAAATTTAGAGGTGTCATTTTTTCAACATTTAGCACAATGTTCACAC
>JBBMFX010000007.1:8964448-8977666 GCA_037832545.1 Rhabdalestes septentrionalis | reverse complement strand
TGTGAGAAACTGAACAGTATTTATATCATTTTTTACCTCTGATAGAGACCGTGTCCAACTCGTCTCGAGCTCCCTGTGTACGCGCTTTGGCGTAGGGATACGCAAACGCCGGAATCTCTGCGCTCTGTGTAAACAACGAGTGACGTATTCACGCAACAGATCACTTCCGGCGATAGGGTATCCTACGCCAAAGCACGTACACAGCGGGCTCGAGACGGTCGGCTTTCAGAAGTAAAAAATGATATAAATACTGTTCAGTTTCTCTCAAAAACCGATCGTTTCGTGTCTTGAGACATCAATGTGTCGTCACGAGCCAGAGGGTGTAATTTGGATTTGTCTGTGAATGTTTTTTTTTCTTTGAAAGGTTTGACGCCCATCCACTTCCATTAAATGGCTAAAGCTAAAAATCTGCATTTGTGTTCTGCTGAAGAAACAACGTCACCTACATATTGGATGCCCTGGGGGTAAGCAAATAAACATAGTTTTTTCATTTTTGGGTGAACTGTCCCTTTAAGCCAGCAATTGTTCTAATTTTTGTTCATATTGATGTACAGGCTGAAATGGACACAACACCATTAAAGAATCAGGAGTCATAGGGCAATACATCATTTAAAGCTCAGATGTTATGATAATCCATAATGTCAATATACCAGGCTTCATAACACATGCATATTATATTACATATGCAATAGTTTTATGCTAATAGAACATCTTATGCTAATAATTGCAAGATGTTTTATGAAGTAAATTATACTGTATTGACATAATTATGTTTTATAACAACATAACATTCACACCATTATTATGAAGCATCATTCCCAGGAATATCATACAGCTCCAGAAAAAATCAGAGACCACTGCAAAAATGTTCAGTTTGATCTTTAATAACTGCTAATATTGAAATTTGCCTTAGTATTTTTTAGAACTGCTGACAACATTTCTTATAAGGTCAAATATTTTTCTTTAAAGCATAATTTTTGGAAATGGCAATACATCAAAATAAGAGAAATGCAGTGTTTACAGAACATGAATAATTCAAAGAAAACAAATTTCTTGTTCACTCTACTATGGTAATAATTACCATTGACATACTTCTAGCAGTGGTTTGCCATCCAACTGGTCACATTGCAATAAGAGAGTGCTGATTACAACTATGTTTTATAAACCTTTCCTCATTAAATATCAGTACCTCATAAAGCAGAACGGAGTCCTTATGTAGGGATTTAACAGGCACTGGCATGGAATGATTGTCATATCCACAGAGATGCTAATTTAAAAATAAATTGCAGTGGTCTCTTATTTTTTTCTAGAGCTGTATACTGGACCCATATATTTATTCTTGGGTATAACCAAACAATCACTAACCAAACAAAGAGACCTTTAGGCTTGCAGCAGTTATTAGCAAAGGTGGATCTACATTTCAGGTCAAAAAACAAGGGAATAAGACCTTTTTTGAAAGAAATATTTTGTGTTTCATTTGATACTTTGTAATAGATATATTAACAGTTCAGAATATGATGGTTGTTGTTCAGTTGTACTCTCCTCAGTCTCTGCAGGAAGTTGTTATGCTTCTCCATCTTCTTGGTGATGTTGAGATGTGGAGCTGGTGTTGTCCATGTCAGGTTCTCTGGGATGCGAGTGACTACTAAGTGTGACTGTCTCTGGACAGTCTCAACTTTGGAGCCATTGATGTTCAGTGAGTGTGATCATGCTGTATTTTCCTGAAATCAACAATCATCTCTTTTGTTTTGTCCCCATTCAGGGAAATGTTGTAAGCTCTATGCCATCCATTAGCCGTTGAACTTCATCTTTATTCTTTGTGAACAGCAGAGGGCTGGAGACACTGCGCTGGGGGCCCTGTGCTCAGTCTGGTGGTGCTGGAGATGTTGTCCCCGATCCTGACTGATTGAGGTATCCCAGTCAGGAAGTCCAGGATCTAGCAGTTTCAGCTCTCCTATCAGACGCTGAGGAATGATGGTGTTGATTGCTGATGTCTGTGAACAGCCTTCTAACATGAGTGTGCTTTTCAGCCAGATGGGTGAGGACCAGGTGGAGTGGGGTGGTGATTATATGTTGAGCCTCTCAAAGCATTTTGTGGTGATTGGTGTGAGTGTGAGGGGACCTATGTACATGAATATGAATATCATCACTTACGTTTGATGGAGAATCTGAAACATGTCTGGTGTTTAATACACCAAAATTGGGTAACGATACACAACTGAAAAGCTTCTCTGGCTATGAAATTATTAGCATTAGATTTAAACTTTGTGCCTACAAAGTTGAACAAGCTCCAGTTATTTCGTTCCTGTCACCACTTATCAAAACACAGGCCATCTCGCCCTCTTGGAGCAACATATATTGAAGACATATATCAAGATTTTTCTGAGCTTTGATGGAAACAGACCACACCTGATCATCAGGACTGCTGAATGCATCAAGAAAATACACAGAACAAATGATTAAAGCTCTTCTGACTTCTAAGTTGAAATGATGCTTCATAATTGTGTTTCAAAGGGGAAAAATGTGCATAATTAAAATTTTCATAAAGCTAGTTCAGTAAGATTTATAAATACAGTATTGTATACTAGAACAAGAGTTCTGTCGTCCTTTTATATGAAGTCCTCAAATGAACTGAAATCCAAAAATCTGTGTCAACTTGCTTCTTTCATCAGAGTTGACAAAGCTGCTTTTATGACAACTGACGCTTGTTGGACATCGCTATTCCAAAGTAGTCTACAGTTCCAAAGGATCACTCTTTTCAATGCTAAAAAGGCATGTCTGTATAAATGTTTATGTAGGTTTTTGCCATGGAAAGGCGTGTGTAGATTGTCACACAGTCATCACCATGAAAACTCACTGCGGATTCCAAACCGGTCTTTACCTCCCAACACTTACTGAACTTCTGTGAGTCTGTCATGTCCTGTTTATTCTGTCTAGAATGTTCCTCACCCTATAAAGTTAGCTCATGTTCCAAACTGATATTTTAACTGGTAATAGAATCTGAAAAATAATTAGAGGATGATTTGAGAGGCTGCTCAGCAGAGGTCTCGCTCTTCAATTCTAACAGTGACTGGCATTGTGGAACTGAACTGACAGTATAGTATCCATCCAATATTCTGCACTTCAACACTCCACAGGTTACGTATGCAAACTGACAGGCGCAACAAAGATAGGCAGCTCCAAAGTTCTTCTTTGAGAAATATTGAAAAATGTTATATGACAACTAGAAATGCATGATAAATCTCTCCCAAAGGTTCAAAACACAGTTGGAAAGACTTCCTGAGGCAAACAGATAAAGAAAAATAATAAGCTGATGCAAGCTCAGATGACTTGAGGAGCCAGAAATTGAAGTGGTCCCTTAAAAAAAAAAGTCCAGCATGAGCACCTGAGTAGCACACCTGTAGAAATATTGCTTTTCAGATTAGTAGTGCAGAGGTGAGTTGTGGGTCACTGTGACTGGGAACCCTTGGGAGTAAAATCCCAAATATAGAGAAAGATGGCAGTGCAAAGAAACACAGCCGTTTGTTGGGTCTACAGACACCTGTTAGAGCCACTTAGCCATTAGTGTCCAACACTGGGAAAGATACTGGTGTCCATAGAGCTGCAGAGCCTCAAGGCAGAGTGCATCCATAAACACACAGTAGATGCAAAGATTCTCATCCAAAGATGTCAATGTGCTCAGTAATGTTATAAAGTTAAACCTGCATAAGTTTTAGCTAATTGTCAAAAAGCTCTTTGAATCTATTTGAACATGTCTAGAATACTGAGCAGAGATGTAGGTTATACAAAAATACCTGAGAACAACAAAATGAATCAATAACAAAAAAAATCTAACCAAATGCTTCATATTTGGAAAGCAATCAAATCATAAGGCAGATAACTTATCAATAAATTTGTATGGCTATATAATTACATGACATCTGAAATATTTAAAGCATTCTAAAATACATTCTGGTATGCAGTTTATAGTATTTCTATTAGACTATCTAGACTATTATTGAAAACATGAAATTTACATGAAATTTAATTGTATATTGAGAATATATGTTTTCTACATTTTTAGTTTATTGTATTTTTATACTATTCTACTGTTTTTCCCAATTTTGCTGCGCTTAACTTTTGAACTGTCACTTTCTGCTGTGTCAAACACATTTCCCACTTATAAATAAAGGTTGATCTTATCTTATTTTATCTTGTCTTATGAACAGTTATCACTACGTAAGTGAAATTAAGTACATTTTAATCAGCAATTAATAAGTAAATTAGCATTTTCATGCACACAAAAGGTTTGATAAATGCAAAAAATATACCTGGCTACATTCAAACAAATGGATGAATATAGATTCCTTCTCATCTGTACCATCCTGATGTTTTCTTCTATAGTTATACCAAAGACAGCATTAACGTCATTGTCAGTGATGTCAACAGCATAAAAACCACAACTGAGCATGTTTCAAGGATACTGACATTCATCAAACATGCTGAAGGCAGCATGTAGACAGGTCTGAGTTTCATCTTTTTGAAAGTACTCATCATTGCTGAGAGTTCTTGATTCCACTGAAAGGATCGTGCTGACAAAGACACTTCCAATTCGTCTATGTCAGAAACTCTCAGAACGATGAGAGTCCCAGTAAACGTGTTTGGTATAGATTTGTTTGTACGCTCCAGTATGAATTACAATCACAGAGACATTTTTGACATTTGCAAAAGGTGTGGACAAAACAGTGGCAATGGAAATACTAACAAATGATGCTACCCAGACATAAAATAACTTTGGAGAGAACTGCGGAGATCCTCTGGAACGAAAGCTGTCACACATGCTATACCTTAAGTACACTGTGTGCTTGTTTAATGGAAACTATTTCATTGCATTTTAACACCACAATGCCTTAATCACACAGAAGGTTCATGGTAGTTCTTAATCCTGTATATTCACTTAACTAATTATTTAGGAGAGTTTGACTCCTAATTTAAATGGTGTTTCCACTGATATTGCAAGCATACAACATACAAGAATGAGTAAAGAAATTATGGTTTTTAGATCCAAACTAAAAACATCATTTATAGACACATTTTTAGGTTAGTTCTCAAACTATGTGCAATACATATGCCTATGAAAACATGAAGCAATCTAAACGAGTGCCCAGTTGTTTAGCACAGACCCTTGGGCTACCTAGATCAGAATGGACCTTTGAGGAACCAATCCTGGTAGTATAAACTACCGTAAATAAATGAGAGGAAGGTTTTAGCTCAATGAATCATGGTTTTTAGGTCCATAACCCATAAATAATGGAATATTCAATGTCTTCTAAATGACCTTTAAGACTCTCCAGTAAGGCCTAGCTAGAGCTTTCTATTATTAAACCCTCTTTGGTTATTAACCATCTACACTGATGCATGTACCATTACCATGTCAGTGCCATAGGTGTGCTGAGAAAAATACAACGTACAAATAATATCTTTTCAGTGGTGGTCCTGTGCCTGTCCTGACCAAAGATGAATGGGAGGCAAGCAAATGATGCTGAGAAATTGTCTGCAATTGGAAAATACAGTGTGTTCCTTCACGGTAAGTGGGGCTGCTAAAAGGAGTCAGACTGAGTTTGGAAATAGCAGGAGCAGAGTGAAAGATATGAAAAAAGATAGAACAAGACAACAGCTCCCCAACACACACACAGATTCTCCTCCTAGAAAAGTATCCACTGATGTGTGGTTTTTAACTGGGGAATAGAAAAGCAACTTTGTAGTTTTGAAGATGAATGCTGAAACAGTCTAGTAAGGTTAAGGACATTGTTTGAGTCTGTCAAAACTGACTTGCAAATTTGCTTGATTTCCGTTCCTAAGAGACTTAATTAAAACTGCATTTAACATTAGACCTTCTGGGATGCACTTATGATTTTAAAACCAAAGCAACCCATAGATAGAATAAACCATGGAGACACTTACAATGTACAACCAGCAGAGCAATAGATAATCTGTCAATGACACCATATACACTGATATACACAAAATGATTGCTGTAGATTTCCCTTCATTGCATGTCATCCAAAAGCTTGAGCTACATTTGAGTGCTGGCAACAGTATGCCTACTTGAAACCGCTATTTAACTGATGCTGTGAATAATGCACAGAATCATCTAAATTTATTATAAACCTTACATGTGCCAAGCACATTATAGACCAGAAGTGGGACTGAGCAGCGTCTGCATCACTTGCAATATGCTACTATGTTAATCAATCCTTTCATGACCGTGTGCTAAAAGAACCATGTGCAAAATAACATTTTTATAACATGATTCACTTTAGACTGTTTTTAATTTCTGAGTAACTGGTAACTTTTTATGAGTATTTTGCCATACAGTTACTCACCAATTACAAATATGTAATTCAAAAATAAAAATCAAAAGATGTACTTTAGTAAATCTTGGCAAATCAGATTTTTCTAATACTTAACTTGCTCTAATTATGACTCTAATGTTTGTTCTCTCCTAAATCTTGGTTCCTTTGTTAAAATGAATAAAGGCCACTTATAAACAACTTTGGTTCCCCAGAGATTTGCTCATTAACTTTTACAGGAAACTGTGCGACATAGTCCACTAGCATGTTGTCCATTATTCTTGCCCTGTCAGAAAGCAAGGCTAGGTATACATCTGGATGCTGAGGAATGGCACCATGCTGATGTTCATGCGTGGGAAAAAAACTCATGCTGCGGGAAAGAATGGCGATTCAGAGTAGGTTAGCCACAAAAAGCGAGGTTTTTCACAAGAAGTACACAGGGCTACAGACTCACTTGTCAATTCAAATTGCATGGTGACACCCATGATGCTATGATCTTATTTACTACTCCCTCCAAAAGCTTGAATGCCAGCTCTCCCTTCACAATTCAGATTCAGAAAATTAATCAGGAATCAAAATTGCGCCAAAGACATCGCTGGAAAGCCTTCAAGGCACTATGACAAATAGCACAGAATTAAAATCACAATATTTTTTAAAAGAACTATTTTTTAAAAGAAATTAGCGACAAGGAAAGACTAGGCTATGTAATTAAATACACTCACGAAAAATTTACTGGTTTTTCAAAACTTTGAGAAGTGTGGTATTACATATTCCTTCTGAATTACTTGTGTCAGCCAATGTAAGACTGAAGCTTGTGAAAATATCCTAATTCTGATGTTAATAACTGTTCAATTCTCTGGCTTAAAACCCTGCTCTGGATTTCAAGTATAAAGATAGACACAACTGAAAATGTCCAGTAAACTGTGTAGGTGAAATTCTATAGGGGTCAAATGTATCACCAGTGATTCACAGTGCAATAAAGACATTTTACACATGAGTGTATGATGGCTAATCACACTTTACTCATCTAATCTAATGTCTCCAAAAACTGTCTTGATTACAGTGCAGAGAATGCAAGAAGTGTAAATACAGCTGCTATAAACGTGACTTCAGAATGATGGCACATAAATGGCTAACATCACAACAGGATGAATGTTGTTAAATAGCTGAATTGCAGCAAGTTGTCAGTGCAACAGTTGTTGGGTGCCATGTGTCAATCAATTAGGGAGCCTTGTTACTTTTCATGCGCAGGGAATTTAAGTAGGTGTGTATTCTTTTTAGCTCCATTGAATCACAGTTCCTCGTTAACGGAGCAACGCTTCCTGTTGCTGTGTTATGCGTGAAATGCATTTTCCAGGCTTAAATTCATTTGGCATGGTGATGTGCAGCTCCTCTGCTGCTCTGGATGCTGCGGGAGTAAGTCCACAATGATCAGGTCTTTCTGCTACTCCAGACACAGCATAGAGAAATGCTTTTATCATGTGTAGGACTGTGGCAGCATAAGGTTTCACACAGCATCAGAGCAGCTTGGCTGTATGCTAACAAGAGCGTTAAAGAAAAGATGGCCCAATCCAACCATACATGTTTTTACTGAAGCCACACAAGTGATTGGAAATGGATAATGCAACAAAAAATGAGGATAAAGTCATGTTCAGTAATCATCTCTCCGTTGCAAGGATAATGCAAGTGATTCAGAAATAGTCCCTCGTTTTTACTTCATCTATTTAACCAGAGAAGAACCATAATACATGTTAATTACCTATGATATGCTCAATTTGTGTGGCCCGTTTTAGTAAAATGTTCATATGCGGAACAAGCTGTACTCTGTCTACTATTAAGATACTTGGCATGATAAAGAGCAGCAGAATTTGGGGGGGATAAATGAAAATTTCATTTTTAGTAGCTGCATGCTAATGCATATTCATCCAGAAGAGTGTAACTCATGACACTTTCTGTGTACACTTGGTATCGGTTGGAGCACTTGCTTTGGCAGCACTACTTATTGCCTATGTTTACTGCATCTGACACTAAATACATCTGCACTCAGCTCTTTAAATTGCACCTCTGGGTAAATACTAAGTTCTGCAGTCTTCCAATGCTCTGTGAGCTACAAGCCGTGCTAACTGCCAGGCAATTGACTGTGTCAATAGTAGGGTAGGAAATAACCCAAGTAATTGTCTATGGATGTGCAGTTTTTGGGAAGAGATGGTGCACCAGCTGCAGCAAGGCTGACAGCTGCCTCTCATGCTAACAAAGAGCCTGGGATGAGACCAGCAATGCAAAGAAGCTTAACATTGCAGACTCAGATAGATTTCCATGCAAATGACCGGTTGCTGTCCCCAAAAGTCCGTCATTATCAACTTGGCTGTAAGTTTCCAACCATGATGTAAAAACCACAAAACATTTATTGGAGTCAAATTATGGATAGACTGGTTCAAGCTGTTCACATACAAGTGAAAGTGATCTATCAATATTGTACCTAATAGAAAGTAAAATAGCAGTTCATTTTAAATCAGAAGACACATGGACTTTCTGACTGCAGGTCCTCTCCTGCTCCAGCTCCACCTCACTTCACCACTTCATGTGAATGTGACTACATCATCTAAGCTGGTGTACAAAATGTCAACATGACTCCACATGTTTCTAATTTTTCTTCATGTTTAAACTTGCAATACTTTTTACTTTTTAATCTATTTGATAAGTTCTACATTTGTGGTTATTTCTGGATCCCTAATTCTAGTGCTGTCTGGAGTTGCCTTGTTTTGATCAGGAATTCACACCAAACTAGTTTGAGAGAAAAAAAAAATGAAACCCAGAAAAAATGATTAAAACATAACCAATATTAATGGCTTCAAAATAGAAACATTCATTTGGTCTATTACTAATTAATAACATTATTTTAATATTTTACCTACTTTAAATTACATAACCCTGCCATAAACTTATGATAGCAGATGTCATACGCTGTCATGTGCAGCCATGACAAAATGTGTCTTTTATTGTAAAGCCTTGTCCACACAGACTTTTGAATCTTGTATGAAGGAACACACTCTGAACACCATTTTGTATCTGCATATTGAATCTGCACTTGATTGGCGTTACACTGGCATTTGTCTGACGAGGTTTAATGCCAGCCTGCAGCCCAATGGGTCGTTTCGTTTATTCACCTTTGGGTGCAGTAATTATTCTCTTCAGATTGTTTATGTGTTTGGAGTTGTTTCTATCAAACCTTGATTTGTTGCGGTTTCCAGAACAATTGAATGATGGAACATATTCACTCCTGAACGTCAACCAAACACCATTTAAATGCAGTACTGGTGTTTTCTTCACGTTCGTCAGGATTTCGGTAGAAGTTGACGGCAAGAAAACATTGCATGCTGAATTTTTTTGACACCACGCGAACGTGCAGCTGACAAAGTGCCGGGGCTAAGCACCTGTACGAAAGCTTTGATTTGCTCCAATGAGCAGAAATTCAGAATCTGTGTGGACGAGGCCTAACAGTGTTATTTTACCATTCCTTGTAATTGTCTTAACAGATGCTATGATGTTTAATGGCACTGCAGTTTACGTTTAATGCTAATTTAATGCCTTGCCATTAAATAATCAGGGTATATGTCATAACAATGACTGGCAATGTGATACTGTTTTATTAATGGACATAATCTTTATTGAAAACATGACGACAAATAATGTCATTTAAAAAACATCATATGTTTATACAAGTGCTTTGTATCCGGGTTCAAGTACGTTTTGACAATTATTTACCATGATGTGCAGCTCACTGGCTCATTATTATTATTTATGTCAACCCAAACCCTCTATGTCTGACCTTTTGTGCTGAGGCAATAGACTATGACCTTTAAGTAGAAAAAAGCGATAAATGTCCTTTATGCTGTGCTGTACACTTTCACAGGATTTTTTTTTTTCAATTCTGAGTGTTTCTGATGGTATGATCTCACCATCTGTTTCTCACTTTTAAATAAACATATGAAGACAGTAAACAGTAACATTACATTGCAATAATATTTAAGGTCGTGGAAACTAAATAATGTCCTTATCCTGTATGGACAGTCTCTATTACATCCTACGTGTGGGAATGTATTGAGATCGCAATAAAATAAAGAATATTGTTGTTTTTATTGTCATTCAAGAATTAATTCATGGTTCCTAACCCCTTATTCTGCAAAAAATATTGCTGTCAGAACTGTCTCCATTTTGGCAATTTTTTGCATAATTTTCTTTAAAATATATTGACTGTTCTTTACATGGTATTTATATCTCATAATGAAATAGAAATGGTCGAAAATGATCTTGTTGCTGTTTGGAGATACAATGTCTTGGTCTGACCCCCATAAATCGATGGTTTCTGATTGTTTTGTTGCTCACAAACAAAACATTTTGTCAAGATATTGCATAATCATAAACTGGCAGAGCTAATTAACTGAGGTACATGCCGTGTTCTACTCACAAATACCGTTTGGATACCTGTTGGATAGCTTGGGAGGGTAAGTGCGTGTTTATGAGAGGAAAGAGCGTATGTGTGTATATGTGTTACTGGTTTTGATAATGAACTCATGAAAGTGAATGCAAAAACTTCAACCAGCGTGTAGTAATACATAGCACCATCGAGCCCCAGTCATGGGTGAGCAAGCAGGCAAAGCACATTTCCCCGAATCAATCTAAACCTGGGCTGATGGAGCATGGTGATGGACGAGCTTCCATCTCATTCAGAAAAAGTCATTTAGGCCCATAACGGGGAGGAATTGGCCTATAAAATCAACATGAGCCTCTCATCCGAGATGATATTTCAGCGGGAACAGAGAGACAGCAAGCAGCAGGCCTTCCCTTTGTACAGACGTTAGGTCCTTGCATGCCCTGGGAAACAGAAAATGGGGTCAAAAACCATTAAATTCACTACTAGTGATGTTCACAGCAAATCGTGTCACCAACTACAAATTTTGTGGCCAGTTATGAAATATACTGCAGCTAATTATCATTATAAATATTACATCCTGGAATTGTCTATTACTGTACAACTAATTGCTGATTCAATTAATTTGACATTTTGAGGGCCCTTACTATGAACTGTAATCACTATACCACACATTCCATATATATCAAGATATACTGATTAAGATAAAAGGACATAAGGATATCATCTCTCTTTCTCTCTCTCTCACTTTCTGTCTGTCTCTTTCTCTTTCTCAAGGTCCAACAGGCCAGCAAACCTGAATGTATGAGGAGCACAGTGAGAAGGAGGCTGGCATTGTGCTGTAACCAGTGCCATCAAGGCTGTCACTATTTTATTGCCGTAATTATGGGCTTCGGTTCTATAATGTTGACAGCATGGCACTAATTGCCTTCTCTGTAATCATGTTAGTTTTTTTTTTTAAGACAGTAGAGATAATGAAAGGAAAGTCATCAACCATCTGTGCTGAATTTACCGGAGCCTCCATTTCCTTGGGAGACGACCATATTACTCAAAAAAAAAATTACAGGTACAAATAAGTTGCTTCTTTACTGCTGTGAGGGAGAGAAATTAGCACTTTATTAAACTGGCAACAGCGTGGATGAATGATGAGGGCTCAGTAAAGCACACCTTGGTTTTGCACATTATGCATCATATTTTACAGCTGCAATTATATTACATGACAGTAATCAATATGGGACCTTTGATAAATGATGGAGTACAAAATTAAGCTCCGGCATACTTATTCTATCTTGTGTGCAACTGCATGCACACACATGAACACATGTTCTCTTTGTTCCTGTCATTGCTGCAATATTACTGCTTTCACAGGGGTCTAGCACAGGAATGGTTTGTAAATGCATAATTCGAGTAAAGGGATTACATTAGTACAAATATAGGACAGATGTAACATCCAGAGAGTTTATTCAACTGAACATGCATACAGAGTACAGAAAATATTTCACTGAATTCCATAGTGCTCTTTTTAAAGGGCTCTCTTAATGAACTAATGACCTTAATTATGTCTTAATGACCACATTCATGTAATAATGGACTTAATTATCTTATATCTAATAGAACTTGGAACAGCAATCATATAGGCAATGTTAAATCGAATACAGGTGAGCAAGTGACATCATAGACATTTTTATAATCTATGAAGTAGTTAATATCTATCAAGAGTGGTGTAAGGAAGGAGCGTCACACTGCCTCTGCCAGATTGTCTCTTTAACAGTGCACCCTGGTGCCATCTATGTCCCATGTAATTCATCAGGCCAGGCCACCTTCTTCAATTGTTCCATGCTTCAGTTCTCATGCTTATATGCCCAGTGCATGTGCTTTTGCTGGTGATTATTGGCTCTCTGTTTTGACAACTTTCTATTGTAACCAGCATTATATTCTTTTGTGGGACTGGACCAGAAGGGGTGTCCTCCTCTCCCTATACACAGCAATGAGCCTTGTCTTACTTGGACAATTCTTGGTTTGTATTAACCACTGTATAAAAGGAACATGCCACAAAACCTGGTGGAGACACAGGTCTAGGAGTCTATCAGCCTCAAAATTTTACACCCAATGTCTAATGCTGTGGCTAGAGATTTGGGGCGGGGGGATTTGAGATGGGGGGATTTGGGTCCGAATACAATTTTTAAACAAAATATTTGTCCAAATACGGTATTCGTAAAAAAACATTCTTTGTGTACTGTATTTGGGTTCAGCTCCACCCCTACATATATATATGTGCATTCCCACTGTGAGAGACTGAATGTAAAAAAAAAATTCAGTAAATCACATTGTATGATATATGGTATTTTAACACCTGGCAATCAGCAAGAATTCGGGTTCTCAAAGACCTGTTACTCTGCCTTTAAGAAGTCCACCTCTACTCCACTTAGTAATCTTAATTAGTAGCTCCTGTCT
>JBBMFX010000007.1:8884175-8905656 GCA_037832545.1 Rhabdalestes septentrionalis | reverse complement strand
ACACACACACACACACACACATACACACACACACACACACACACACACACACACACACACACACACACACACTCACAAACCATTGATACCAAGCCCCACTGACCTCTTGATAGACCCTGCCACTGATTTGGTTACTGTTGTTATGTCCTCAAGGCATCTGAGACTAGCATGCCAGACATTCCAAAACTGAATTAGACCCCAGACAAGATTCTGATTCTGAATGACAGCAGTCGGATTCAAGAGTCTATTCCACGTATAAGACTTAATAAAAAAGTAGGGTATTAATTATAGTTTACCTTTGAAAGAAAAAATCAGATATCAAATGTCTAGTTCTTCTCTGTCAAGCTGGGTACAGGCAATGTTGACTGTAAGCCATTTTTTCAAAACATATTTGATATTTTCTTTTCTTTTCAACTTTGTCTAAAGTGTGTTTCATACCTAGACTATTGATATTTGTGTGTGTGTTTATTTATTTCATTCATGTGTATCGCACAGTTCTGGCATTTGACTGTACTTCAATAAATCATAAAAATAACAAGGTGCTGATGTTAGAAATGTACAGTGTGTGCTTGCTGTGTATTGATGATCGTATTAGATATACAACATTTCTCTTATTTTCTTTCTGATTTGACCAGACAACTACTTTTATTGATCAAATCTTCATATCCCAGCTAAACTGCTTCAAGCCTCTGCAATGATAGCATGAAAGCACATGCAGTGTGCATATTATTTTTCCTCCACAGTGAGAAGCCCCCCTCTCTGCGCCACAGAAAAAAAGATTGTGTGAGCACTGGAGCACAATCACACTCACAAATTCACTTGGAAATGCATTCTAGTTTGTCTTCTTTGATTTTGAATTTGCATTGTATTTGAGTGACAGATAATTATTGGTTTCTATGGCATGGAAAAATGCATTTAGCTATTTTAAAATGGTTTTCCAAAGCTGAATGAAATGGAAGGATTCCTTCCCATGGCCAAACCAAACTGTTGACTGTGAAGCTTTTATAGGCTACATACAAATAAAGCAACTTTGTTCGAAAGACAATTAAAACTACGATAGGCTTTAAATGTCATTGCTAGTGGATGACAAGATGTTCAGTTGTCCTGATAAGGTTAAATTCAATGACCAGGATCCAGGTTTGGTTCATGGCAACGTAGACACACATGACCAGATCTGTATCAAATATGTCAAACTGAATTTAGCAGCTAGCTTCTAGTTGTGTAGACTTGACTTAATATCTCTGAAGTATGTCTACACTTTCTAGCCAGTTCAGTTTATGTTTTGGTGAACTGCAGGGGGGTTCATTGTTAAAAAGCCTCAGTGCACAGAAACTGAAAAGAACACAGACTGAACAAAGAATCCAGACTTTGATGTTGCTCAGTCCTCACTGGCATCAGGCATATGCATGAATGCCTTTATCCAAAGAAATTTCCGCCTGAAAGTGAATCAGAGGACACTCATGAGGTTCGAGGCTCTGTCTACGTTCTTTACATGCTCCCATTGACTTGTCCTTAACACTACACTTACCCTTGACAAGATTAAGGGAAATATGGGGGAAATGTGTGTTATTTCTTATGTTTTAAACATTTGAAAGCATTTGTTTTATTTAATACATTGGGTACATTACATACATTATGGACAAATAAATAAGCAAAAGTGGGTTTACAAATAATTAATTGACACCAGAGTGTGTCTCAAGATTGTGTACTTAATATTTTGAGCATTTTGGGATCAACAACGATTCATATAAAATTCATGTACTGAAATTTTCGGCTCACAGTACAAGGTTTCTGCCTCAAGATGGGAACATCACTTTTACAATGTGAGGCATTCTGAATATTATGTATAAATTCATACTGGATGCTGTGTTGCTTTGTGAGTAAAGTCAGAATCATCCACAGCTTCATTCATGATGATGCACAAACCTAACATGTGACATTCTAAAAGATATTCAACATTTGTGTAAAAGTACTTGAAAAAGTGCCCTGTACCACTGCTTTACATTTAAAAATAACAAGATGTCAAGGCACATTTACACTAGGCCCTACATTTCTTTGAGGGTTAACAAAAATCAAACAAAATAAATATAAATAAATAAATATAAATCAATAAATAAACAATGAAAGAAAATGAAAGATACATTATTAAGCATTTGGAACAATGCAGTCTTGTTTTAGAATGGGGTTTATATTTGTCTGTAGTTTAGGTACTCATACTCTGCTTTAGCATATTACATTTGCAGTCTCCTTCTAGTTGACATGTTGAACACTGCAATTTACATCGATTTAACTTTTCAGCATGTTGCTTGAATATATGGGCATGACACAATGCAAACACTGAATGTTGCACATTTTAACAGTCTGATTTGCCACTGATCTGGCTACATTTGACCAGTATTTTGTCCTGAACATGAACTTAATTTGAATCATATTAAAAGAAATTGCAGAAAAGTAATCTTTTTTATTATGAAAGGTCATGTAGTATGAAGACACTTTATATGATTAAATAAATTTAAGTCAAGAATAAAGCTTGGATTCTTTGGAAAGCACTAAACTTTTCAACTTCAGCTCTCTGACCATTGCAGAACTTCCTCACTGACCAGCCTCAGGGTCACAAACAAATAGGGGAAGAGTTATAGTCCAATTATCCTGCAGGATGTGTATGTGCCCCCCACAGCTCTCTGGGGTTACTGAAATTGACAGGTGAAAGACTGTAACAGGAGGGTGTCCTTCTCTGTCCATTGTGTGGAGGATATGATTGGCAACATGATAAAATTCTTCTTGCCATCAACAGTTTCACAGAATCACCCTCTCCTTTCACCCTGTCTATGTCATACACCAGGTATGCACAGCTCTGATCCTAGAGAACTGAAAAATGCAGATGATTTCCCATCAAATGGCAAACATTAAAACCTAAACTTGAAAATGGGTATTGATATTCAGAGCATAATGTTCCATTTTTAGCAAATATGTTGTCAAATGAGGACAAAAGCAGTGTTTTTTTCTGCTAAATTCCCAACCATTGTAATATCCAGTATGTTTGTTTTCTAACGTTCATCATCCATCTCATTCTGATTAGGATTCTTGCTTGACTGACCCCATTAATTTCATTGCTATTAATATTTTATTTAATTATGGCTATTATTAACCACGATTGCAAACTGTTTGTGATAGCTCATGTCTAAATTGGTTAATTAACTGAATGGATGATGTAGCCATTATGAAGAGAGGGGCAAAATTAGCATACAGTAATTGCATGTCACTCCTCCTCACTGTTCTGTACAGATAGGCCATTAAATACTGAAGGACAGTGGCTGACATTCCAGACATGACAAAAAACAGAGGGTCTGTGAATAAACAATGCAACGTACCATGGAGAAATGTGCCTGGATACATTTTTTTTTAGCCAAAATAGTGGTATTTCAGGGGCTGCTTGATGAACCAAATTTATTTCTGGTGCTGCTGCAGTGCTGAATATTATTGAATGATAAGCTTTCAAAAAGCTGCATGGTTCCTTTTTTGTTGTTTCCGGCCAGAGTGGACATTCCTCTCATCCTTTTCTTTGATGCTGGGGCCCTTTGGCAAAAAGATCCACAGCATCTCATTCCTGCCTCCTCTTGAGGAGAGGGATTTAAGAGCTGGAGCAGGGGAAAGGCAGCACAAGGCTCCTGGAGGTTCACCCTCACTTTTAATGAGGCTCAGGCAAAAAAAAAAAAGGCATTCTCTAAATCAGATTTCCTCCATCTGCGAGCTGAAAAGGAGGCCTGCCGTAGACGATAGCTGCAGGCAAAAAACGAGCCTCTTGACTGTGGAAGAGAATCTTGGAGCGCAGGTGGAGATGAAGAGCTCTGAAATAGCACAGGTTTGATCATGCACTCAAGAACAAATGAACTTCTTTCTCTGTCACTTCTACCACCCCCCCCCCCCACGAAGATTCTCTCATTTCCCTCCATCCAGCATCTTTCACCTTCATTTTCACAGAACCTCACCTTTAGTCTGTAATCTCTCTCCTTGCTGTTTCTGAACATTTTATCCTTTTCTCTCCTTGAAATATGAAAAACCCTGTTCGCCCCACTTTCTTGTTACAGAACGCACCGAACTATGTGTTAGAGAGCCAGAAAGGGAATCCATCATTTATAGAGGGGAATAAACTGGAATTGTGGTGTGAATGATACTAACTGAGTAAGAAAATTGAGAGGAAACACAGAGAGGTTCTCCTCAAATACACCCAATGGACCAACAGTACCAACAAAAGAGATATTCAGTATACAAGCCAACCTCATGAAACCCTGTGAATACTGCACTGAAACATGCTGGGCTTTGTGTATCGTTCTCTAATTATCTTCTGAAAGACAAATGGCATAACTTTCTTCCATTGGTAACTATCTTTTGCCTGAGATGCTTTGCCATCTATGGCATGACAGATTGTCAATTTCAGCCAATTATGTATTACAGAGTACAGATAAATACTTTCATTACAGAACTGAGAAGCTTGGCTGTAGATTAAAGCATGTTTGGATCCTTCACTGTCCTCATCTTTATTGTAAGAACCTGCCCTGCTTCTGGTCGGCTGCTTCTTTACTGTTTGAAAAGCAATCTCGAACTCACATAGAATTGAAGAGGTTGATATTAATCTGTAAAAAGGATCAGAGACTTCCTCCAGACATGAAATATTTCAGTGATGCTTGAGCAGTTGTGCAATTTTACCTTCTTTTTAAAAACCTAACAAGCGTAAATGACTAAATCTGCTTAAGCTTGCAGTATGTCAGCAGTAATTAAACATGTAAACGTGGAATTTAAGCATGAGGGCCAGCCTCATTAGCTGTGGGTCAGACTTATTTGAGACACATGCATGCACCACTTTGTCACGTTGCGCTCGTCTTGACCACGCAGCTCCTCACCAGAGTACTAGGAGAAGTTTACTCTGGACAGGGTGAGAGTGAGAATAAGAGTGGGTGATTAGGGGCGTGGCAACCAATTGAGGTATGGGCAGGTATGGGCTGCGGTGCAAGGGCAACACTTACACTATAGATGGTTTCCCAATCACAAGCATCAGATTATTAATGCAATTTAGAGCATGTTAAACAACCCAAGATTCCACAGAGCAATACTGTCTAAGCCAGCACTATACAGTGTAAACACATCACTGTTCAAAGGAATGATTTCTGCTTTTTTAGCAACTGTGCTATGCTATGTGCATGTATTTAATCATTTACATATTTAACAAACACTGAAAAGTAAGTTTGCATAATATTTTAACATTTTTAGAGACATTTGTAAGTCTGCTTTTGGTTTCATTTTGGACGATATACCAAAAATAAATGCAGTGTAGGGAAGCATCACTTTAAAATAAGAGCACCCTGGTCAGCCTAGGTTTAGTGTAAGGTTACTACGTATCAAAATAGAAAATGGATAACAGATTGGAAGGTCGCATTCATCTACATTGTTAAACTTCGTTAAAGTTTTGGCTAACTTCAGTCAACATTTTACTTATCAGCTTTATTACATCATTTTCACATTTAACAGGACATTGTTGCACTTTTTAATTAGGCTTCACAATCCCTTATAAGAAACCATTTATAAATGCTTTGTAAGGGTAATCGTATTGTAAAATGGTACAAAAAAACTCAAAATATAACAGATGTTTCATGTGCACTGAACACCAATCAGCCACAGCTTTAAAACCACTGACAGGTGTGGTGAATAGCATTGATTAACTTGTTACAATGGCAGCTGTCAAGAGGCGAGATATATTAGGCAGTGAACAGTCAGTTCTTGAAAAAATGGGCAAGTCTACGGATCAGAGTGACTTTGAAAAAAGCAAAAACAGGATGACTACACAGAGCAACTCCAAAATAGAAGGTCTTTTGGGCTAATTCTAGCATGCACCTTCCAAGAGTGGTTCAAGGAAAGATAATCAGTGAACAGGTGAAGGGTCATGAGTACCAAAAGCTCACTGATGTGTAAGGGTTGTGAAGGCTAGACTGCTTTGTTCCATGCCACAGAAGAGTTACTAAGGCCAAAATTGTTGAAAAAGTTCATGTTAGCTTTGATAGAAATGTGTGAGTTGAGATTGTAACTGTACATGTAGCTATATGGCAACAGACTGGTCAGAGTGCCCATGTTAACTCCTGTCTAAAACAAACAAACAAAAAAAACTGTATCACAGTGTATTTGTAAGTAGGTCTGGTCTTATGAATCCTGTTTTGTTTGTGGTGTTTGTGTCACTTACCAGGGGAAGAGATGGCACCTGGATGTACTATGGGAAGAAGGCAAGCTGGCAGAGTGAGACTGACACAGAGACCATGCCTGTAATACAGGGGAGGGAGGCATGGATTTCACATTTCGCTGGCATTGTACATTACGTGATAACCTCTTACCATCTTCTCCGAATGTGTTACATATTTTGTGTGTGTGTATACCAGAGTAGGCTAATATAAATGTTTGTCTGAGAGATTTGGTGTTTGCCTGTGCTAAGAAGGTAGCTACATTTAAAGGGGACACTTTTGTATTTCCATTTGGGTCTCTACTGCTCCTACAAACAATAGTGTGAAAAAAAACCCATCCATTTTCTATGAATCAATTGAAAGATTTTGGTATCAGGAATTTTTGCTTCTATGAGCCATTGTGAGGGCATCCTTATAAGAATAAGGACATATGCACAGAACCAACCTGTCATCTGTTGAGCATAAGGCAAGTTACACAATCCGAACATATAGGGCTTGATATTGCCTCTGTTTTCTGCCATTGTCATGTGTGGTAAACACGCAATGTTAGCATGGGCGTGGCCAGCAACAACGTATTTGCATAAAAGTGGGAGAGCCCTGAAACAGGTCATTTTGAAAGATACTGAAATTTTCAAGAATAAAGCTGGCGAGATCTCTTTATGTGAGAGTGATTTTGTGTAAATAACTTTGTGAACATGTTTTGTATACCCCAATGGATTTTTGCATAACATGTCCCCTTTAACCATATTTAGCAATAGTATACTCTTAAAATGTGGAGCTATGTCACAAGGTTTTTGGCAGCAAGATTTATTCAACCATAAGACAACTAATAGCCAGCAGTTAATCTGGGTCACATCCAAACAAAAACAATTTATGTACAGTGCTGTGAAAAAGCATTTGCCCTCTTGCTGATTTCTTTTTTTTTTTGGCATGTTTGTCACACTTAAATATTTCAAATGATCAAATTAATTTAAATAATAGATTAAGATAATCCAAGTAAACACAAATTGCAGATTTAAGTGATTTATTAAGGAAAGAAACTATCCAAATCTACATGGCCCTATGTGGCAAGGTAATTTTTGTGAGTTACTTTGGTTAATCACATTGTTTGGAAAACTGAGTGAAATTTCACTAGCCACATCCAGGCCTGATTTCTGCCAGACCTGCTGAACCATTCAAAAAGGCTGTTCACGCTCAGAAACCCTTCAATATGGCTGAATAAAAAATACAGTAATTTTGCAAAGAAGAGTGCGCCAAAATTCCTCCAAAGCAATGTGCAGAGTTATCGCATTTGCTTAATGGCAGTTGTTGCTACTAAGTTATTAGGTTTAGGGGGCAATTACTATTTTGGGAGCCATGAAGATTTGGATAATTATTTCCTTAATAAATAAAATAATCACTTAAAAACAGCATTTAGTTTTTACTTGGGTTATCTTAGTCTAATGTTTAAATTTGTTTGATAATCTGAAATATTTAAGAGTGACAAACATATAAAAACATAACAAATCAGAAAGGGGGCAAATACTTTTTCACAGCTCTGTATATATAGATGGAAATTTCCAAAGCTAAATTGGAAGAAACCGTGTTTCCAGTAGATGCAGAGGGATAGATGGGAATTGTTTGGATGGAATGTTTTTTTGCACAATTGTCTTGTGTATGTATAAACTGTGTATTTATGGTTGTTATTATTTGATTGAGTAATTCTGATTGTTATTAATTTGTGTTTTTTTAATTTATTGGTGTTTGGTTAATTCGGCAAATGGGGGAGGGGCTTCAGAGTTGCAAGAGGGGTGTAGATGGACCCATGGAGGGAGAGGCAGATGAGCTGGCTAGCAGTTCATGGCTCCCGTTGCTCAGAGCATAGACTATTCAAGTTTACTTCTATAGCTGTTATCACCAGTTTGTTTATCTCCTAACATATATTGCTGAGTTTTTGTATAGATTGTGGGCAAATGTTGCATAAAGTCTTTTTCATCATTTTTGCAATTTGAAAAGTAACCAGATTCGACTGTCTCTTATTCTCTTTTTCTGCATCCACCTTCAGCCATTCTTTGACAATGATAATGCAACCTGCCACAGTGCAGAAATTATTCATGGATGGTTTCAGGAACATGACAGAGTTCAAATGTTCACTTGGCCTCTAAATCATAGTCTGATGGAGCATCTGCAGGATGTGCTGGACAAACTAGTCTGATCCATGGAGGCCTCATTTCAGCCTCAACTTACAGGGCTTAAAGGATCTGCTCCTAACATCTTGAAGGCAGAAACCACCAGAGGTGGAGTCCATTCCTCAACGGATCAAAGCTGTTTTTGCAGCACAAGAGAGATGTACTCAACATTAGGCAAATTGTTTTTATTTTTTTTATCTGATCTGCCTACTACATTTTATTATGTATGTTTTTATAGCAAATATTGCACAAAAAATGAAAGCTACATACGTGTCACTATGGATCACGATTTTTCATTCAACACCCATATAAGTACCATTACTAAATCACTAAACAAAACATTGCTAATTAAGAAGTGCATTATGTCTTCATAATGCAGAAAAACTAGTCCATGCCTTTATTAGCGCCAGACTCGATTTTTATAACAGCCTCTTGTCAGGCTACTCCAACAAAAACCTAAACAAGCTTCAAATGTCCAGAATGCAGCAGCTAGTGTCCTCACTACAACCATGAAATTTGACCACATTAGCCCAACATTATCCAGACTACATTGGCTTCTGATCAAACTTCGTATTTACTACAAAATGCTACTAATTAAATGGACTTTGAACCCAATTACCACAGCGAATTTATCACTTACTATGAACCTCCTCGGTCACTCAGATTTCAAGTTTCTGACTACTTACTTGTTCCCAGAATTATGAAAGCTAATCAGGGGGAAGAGCATTCTCATACATAGCCCTCAAGCTCTGGAATGCTATACCATACAACATTCGGGACTCAGTCACAGTCTCAGTTTTTACAGCTTACTCACTAGGGGCTTGGACCTTATGAATCTTATGAAGAAAACAACTCCACAACAATGGGCATCAAAACTCATACAAACACACACTCACACAGACACACTTCTGTTTTATCTATTTGACCCACAACACAGTCTAAACTGAAAAGACTGTCCCCTGATATTTATGTTCGCTGCAGTATGATAATTACAGAGGATTTGCAAGGCCCTTAAATATGTCAGTGTTTGGTCCTTGAATGTGCCTAAATGTAAACAGGTTTAATAACCATGACATGTAAAACACAAATTCTTGTTTACACAAAGCCCTGGTACACACTCTCATTTGTCCTTCAAAAAAAAAAATCAGTGTGCACTTTGTTGTACACAAGCTTGGTGGAATAATGTGCATAAGCCTTTTACTGCATGTGTTGTTCAAATAAGCATGAAATTAACAGGATTTTTTTCAAAAGGCCATGCTGCCACATTATTCACATGCGTCCAATGAGCAGAGGTCCCCGGCTCTCTGAAGTCGGGTCAAGTGGATTCTAAGTTTGAGTGTGATTTATTAGGTGTGTGTACCTAAGTGGGGTTCTAACAGGCAATGAAGCTTCAGTAAAAATGTCACTTTAATTATGTCATAACAAGGCTCTTGAAGGACAGCAACAACAACTTTACCCATCTTTTTTAATGCCACATCTTTCAAAATGCTACGTAAGATTTTGAGCTGAACACAAATCATCAGTTCATGATCTGAAGTTTGAGCAACTATTTTATTATGAAGCAAAATAATGATTCAAAAAAAGATTCAGAGCCTAGCCTTGAACCACATTGAGATGCTGTGACCTTTACTGCGCAAATTTGAAAAACTTTTGTTGTTAGAAATGCATGCTAAAGATGGCCCAAGGAGTTATTATGTTTAGGTATCAATTACATTGTTGTACTGTAAGGAAAAAAGCATTATGTATGTGAGTTTGGTGTTGTAAAACATTTTTACCAACTGGTGTTTTTATTATTTATTTTAATATTGTAGTTGTTGTTGTTGTGGTCAAGAAAAACAACAACAATAAAAAGAAGAAGAATGTTCATTTGGGTGGACACTCCAAAGGCAGAGATGTGGAGTAAAGGTTGGTGTCACGGTCATGGCTTCTGTGCCACGCGCCCCAGTGTCCTGGTTTGTGGAATACTGAGCCTGCCCCCCCACCACATTCTTCCATGATCTCAATTAGTTTAAGCTGTTCTTGTTTCCTGCTTCCTTCAAAAGCCCAGCTTGACCCGGAGTTCGGTGTCTGTTCACTGTTGTGTTCCTGTGTGTCGTGTGTGTTTGTTTATTTTCGCAGCCCTGAGCTGTGCTTGTATTTACACCTCTCTCACTTGGGGATCAGATTCAAGACGGTGCTATGCTGCACTCTGGACGACTAGACGTTTCCTCTCCCTCGTGAGGTGAAAGACGCTGTCTACACATCACATGGATTGTGTTTACTGTTAGATTCTCTGAACCTGACTATTACAACCAGTGCTGCAATTCCCTTTGTTAGCTCTGCTGCCATTTTGATTAAAAGCATTGAGATCGACCGCTGTATTTCTGTTCTCTGCTACACAAGGCCATGTTGAAACAATTTTTAGTTTTGATAAATATAGCTTGCTTGTTTAATAATACATTTTTATGTATAGAAAGTGTTCATGATGGTTGTGGGCTGTCAGGTTATTCCAATGTTTTATAAAGAAATCAAATGTTTACACACTGCGTTATGAAATACAATAAGCTCAGATTTGTTCTGTTTGTAGCTGTAATATAATGTATAAACACTGCTGAAAAATACAGCAGCTCTTATTATTTGTGCTAAAGTATTCGTTTTCCACATTTTTAGCACCAGTGTTATTTGTTCAAGAACAGTTACTCTCAACACCTGTGGTCACTTAGAAATTCAATTATTCTCATCATCCACCAGCCATTAAGTGCTATAATTGTCCCCATCTTCTCTGTAATACAGCTTGGACAGAAAGAGACATCACAACTACTGGATTTTCTCTCATTGATTTGACAAGCCTGAAATCCAGCAGAAGAAATTCAGGGGAAAATATTTTTTGTTATATACAAAGGCTTCCATATAGAGTCCTCTCTTTTATATCCTCTATGACCTCGCAGTGAAGGGGAGTGACAGGGAAGTAGCAGATCGGTGTTAGGTATGCACAGCAGGCATACATCTCTGGTCATTTTAGATCCTGCAGTCCAGATGGAAGGGTGGAGCTGCTCTAAGTTCCTGTTATTTACTGAGACAGGACCAGCACACCCCACCAATACCCCAGCCTTATCCACTATAAGAGAAACCCTCCATTTGATCTCAGAACAGTGTAAAAGACATTGTCCTTGGGATGTCTGCTACAGCACAGGGGGCAGAGCAGCAGGGGAGGCTGCGACAGATAAATTCTGCCCAGGTTCGAGGTTAACAGCCTGTCACTGCCATATTCTTATCAGATCACCCGCGATCGATGGTAGAGTCAGCTGTAAACACAAACACATTCATCTCCTTTCCTACCATCGCTCACATCTTTACACCACAGGTTATCTACATGTGACATCTGTGGTTAAAATATCAGTGACGTGTCATAAAAGTCATATTTCACTGGATAACAATAGCAGGCCAGAAGATAGGCCATCACAAAAAAATGCATCAAGTCAGAAGAAGCAAATAAAACCATCTAAACCTAAAACAAAACATTTCTAAAGAAATAAAGTGTCTGCTTAACTACAAATTCCATAATTAATTGTAATCCAGATTGTATACAATAATTTTGCAACCGCATAATCAGGAAAAGAAGGAAAGGCTGATTTTCTTATTGAATCTATGTGTGTTATCCATGTATCTATTTATCCTCAGCTCCATTCACTTTCTTTGGGTGTTGATTATGTAGCTGCCTGATTAATATTGCAAAAGGAAAGAGGATGATAATCATTTCTAAATAATATATTCTAAAAAAGAAATGATCTAGCTAAATGTTTTTTACTTCAGTATTTTGTCACAGATAAAAGCAATATATATTCACTCGACAAGTTTCATATGAGGTGAAATAAAAGTTTTCATGACAATTTCATAAATTAGTAATGGAAATTAAAGTCAACATAATGTTGTTTGTAATTCATCCTGCCAATACTCAGCATATTGTATCATAATGTATAATGTTTAAGTCTTGTTTTTCTTATTTTTTATCTTGTGTCCACTCTTAATCCTCTTCTGAGGTCTGGTAGCATCATCATGCACCAGTGGTTTAGGAAAAAATCATTTTAATGACATTACTGTTAAATGTTAATTGTGTGCCACCCCCTCCCACCACCATCACCTATCTTCATACAAAAACACCCAACCAGCTCAGAGCTCATCCCTGAGGCATGGTCTATAATGATATTGTGTTAGGATAATAATTTCTATTTCTATAATTAGTATATAATTACATATTACTTGGATCTTTAAAAAAAAAAACAGGATTGATCTAAGATTAGGGAAAAACATGAAATTGGTTCTTTGGACCAAGAATCATTCTTATAACCAGGAACACAAACTGATGTGGTAAAAGGGTAGTTTCCACTGCATACTAAATGAAGACAGAAAGAATAAAAAAGAGCGAGAACTGAAGCATTTTTGTGCCCAATATTTTAATCAGAAACATATTAGCACAGTCCATAGTGTGCATTGAATTGTTTTCCTGTCTTTTACACATATATCTGCCATTAATACATTTTTCATCCGTATATCAATACTTTGTCAAAAGTGCTGTCTCTAGGTGCCTGGAGCTCATTGATCCCTGGTTGAGCTGTGAGCTGCTGTGGAATGGAAGCGCTCCCTGAAGGAGAGAAGGCGGCTATGATCTTAAAGCTAACGCTCGATAACCTGAGGGACAGTGGAAAGGTTAGCTCCATCACACTCCATCAGAAATTAACCTCACTACCTTCTCCTGCAGCTTCCCAACCCCCTGCAGACACATATTTATCATTTTTAAGCACTGAAGGAACAGTTAGGTATCATACACAGCATCTGGAGCGCAATCATGAGTTCACAGGATTCAATTAAAAATAAAAATAAAAAAGATTTGCCTACAGAACTTTTTTCTTTTTAACAAGTAAACATCCTTTTAATCGTTACGACTCACACTTGAGTTATGTTTCATCACTATTGGTTCCAGCCTCTGCGCTGTCTGGAAAAGGTCACCATCATGAAGGTCTCAGCCTAGCCCAGCCTTTACCATTCCATAGGTGTGTGATCATCTATCACCTCAGCGACATGCTGTGGATGAATGCAAAGGTTATGAGGAAATGTACGGGAAGAAAGAGAACCATTTCTAAGAGCTTTTTTTTTGTTGGAAAGCAAAAAACTGGCATTTCAACCATTCTAGATCGTCTGCTTGTTGCTACTGGCTATCAGTAATACACACATGTGGAAGTGGACATACTGTTAGATGCTGCTTTATGGATGTACATCTTTGTGTTTCACATTCAGTGAGTGCTGGATGCAGAGAGCATTTCTGTGGCACATGATATTAAAAATAGAGGAAAAAATTAAATAAACACAGCCTTTTATTGCTGCCTGCAGAGTTGTAATATAGCAATTTGAAAACCTCTCTCAGTCAAAATGAACCCCAAGGGGCTGTGGCTTTTTTCACACTCATGTTGGAGCTTTTATGTGAGTCTCTGCTCATAGAGCCCCTGTACAGTTTTCACATATCACTCTTGTTTTTCCAATATTAGGTGGAATTAAAGCTGCATTTAATGCCCCCCCACTGCCCCTTCAGAATCTTACATAAACAAATTAAAGGCTTAGCATCCTGTGTCATGCTTGGAAGAGTTGTATTAAGGCGCGCAATTCACAATAAAATAGCACTCAGTTTAAAAAAGGGGCCTATCTTTGTTTCTCCTGGGCTTTTCGGCAACGTGCAAACAGCTGAATGATGCGTAAGCACTGTAACCCCGGAGCAAACTCAATTATGATTCTGCGCTTTCTTGAAAAACCAGGGGATATGGTGCACCGCAGAATTCCCTCAAAGCCTTTATTATTTAGTGAATAATGGATTGTGGTCAGAAACGCTGGCAAATCCCCAATCTTCCAGATGATCGGAGACTACATTACAGCACCTAAATAGCCTAGAGGGATTTATGTAGATTAAAAATTTAAAAGGTCTTTGAGCCTCCTTAAATTTTCTTATTTTTTTTATACCCTTTAAAAACAGAAAAAATCATGAAAGGTACACCACACTATACAAGATATCTGGCAAGTTAGAAAGAGTATTTGAACAGAAAATTTTAAACATAACTACACTGCTGCACTCTCCAGTGGCTCATGACTGTTAATCTCTATTTGTTGTTTTTTTGTTGTTTTTCTATAGCTACTCTGGTATAATGGTACACCCTGTGTCAAAAACTTTGGTGACTTCTATTAATGCAATAGCTCTTCTGAAATCAAGAATATTCAAGACCTGTCAGTGCTGTAGTAGCAGCCTTTATTCTTTCGGAAAGGCTTTACACTGTATATTGGAGCAACACTGTCCAAATGGAATCGCAATCATCCACAAGAACATTCACGATATCAGGTGCTGATGTTGGATGACTAGTTCAGGATCACAAACACCACTCTAACTCATCCCAGAAAGGGTAGATGAAGTTCCGTCATTCCAGAGCAGTTCTACTGCTCCCCAGCCCACATACACTGAAACTTACAAGCAGAGTTTGTCATAATGGCATATGACTCTATAGTAACATAAGATTTAAACACAAAAACAAACAATATTACTAAACAGAATAGTGTAATTGGCAGTATATGCTGATATATATATAACGTATAATCATTTATTTACTGCCCATCGCCATTCCTAAATTGCTTAGTCTGATCTGCATAAACTAGGCCTGGCCAAAATAATTTGTATGTTAAATTATTCATTTGTTACACTGGCTCAATATTTAGTATTTGGAAGCTTTGTCTCTTTTTCGAACCCAATATAGTTGTAGTCCAAACCACAGTATACTTCTTCAAAGAAGTCATTTTATTTTTACTATATGGTAAAATGTTAATAAATAAATGATAGCTGGTTTCGTTTAGGCATTCACATCCCCTCACCTCAGAGCCAACAAAAATTAAGATCTTAAAGAGGCCTGAGAAATCACATGTCTGGGAGAACTTTAAGTTGCAGAGCAAAGGTTGGTTTGAATCCATGACAAGTGTGATTAATCATCTCTAATGTATAAAATGATGGTGATAATTATTAGTGTAGACTCCTACTAGAACCTGATTAGGGCAACACTAAAACCAGGACCTCAGACACCTGTTTGTTGGGTGAGTTGTTCCTCAGTGGATTATTAAAGGAACACTGATTGATGCCATTCCTACTGCCACTGCATACTAAAATCCTGATGATAAAATGATCATTCTAATCCATTGAACCCTTGCTGTCTTAATGGCTCATAAAAGCCATTTCGTGAATGAGACTTTTAATGGCTCATAAAAGCCAAATATTTGAACGGGCGGCTACAATCATGACATATTTTGCAACACATGAGCACTTTTAATTAATAGGCACTATTAATCCAATGTTGTACCTGCTGGATATCTTGCTATAATGAATGAGCGAATTCTTATTCTGTTATGAACCAAGGTATGATTTGCACAAATAAACATGCACTCAGTGCATAAATGTAAACTCATTTGTAAATATTTTGAACTTTTATAGATCTCTGGAAATGCCACAGGTCAACAAAAGGGCACTGTGCAAAAAATATATATTTATAACATGCAGACAAGGCAGGTCAGTGCTTCATTTCTGGCTTATCAGAATTGCACATAAACATTTTTTTACACATTTGATTACCCTTCGGTTGTGGCACTTGTGCCCATAGCTAATTAGTTAAGAAAAGATCTGCAGTTTCACAGCTTATAAGGCATGAAATCACCCATAGAATTTAATAATGCGACTGACACCATTATTATCATTTTTGCAAATGCCCTTGCTGGATTTTTGCAGTGCTTGTTATCTATTGGTATATGGCTAGTGGTGGTGCACTTTTATTTGTATAGCATATTTAAACAATGACATTTGAAGCTTACAACACAACCTCATGGCTTATTTACTTTGTATATACTCCACCAGTGCAAAAATGTAATCTTGCCTATGAAGGAGCTGTTAGCCTTTTAGCTATCCATGACTATGTCAGCCCACCTGCACTTTTGGTTGTTAAAACAAGATAAGATAAGGAGATAGAAAGCATGTTGTTTATCCCAAGGGGAATTCTTTTGTTATAAACATTCTCTGTGCAACAAAACCATGGTGCCATCCTGCTGAGAAAAACAGGTTGTTGGTACAAGAGTCTCAAAGCAAGAGAGAGCTAAAGAGCAAGATCACTTTTTGAAAGGTTTATGCCAAATCTAAGCATAACTGCATTCACAATGTCAACACAAAGCAGTCTCTGCAGTGAATAGTGCTGACTTTTTGGCTGGGCCCTTGCATGATGATAACAAGGAAGGATTTGTTTTGTGCAGGATGCTGGGTGACAGCTGAATTGTCCACAAGCAGCCCTAGGAGAGCACATCCAAGTATTGATACACAAGTTAAACACAGTTTGCAGCACAGAGAATGGGGTCCCTCTGTTTACTCCAAGATCAATGCACTCAACTTGCTCTGAGGAGGAGGTCACTTTGACAGAGACAAAGAAAGAGAGACACAAAGTGCGGGGGAGAGATCGCATCTTAAAAGGCAAATCACATCGCCTGAAGCTTCTGTGTTGAGCTGAAATCTCCAGTTAACAGAGCCTAATGGACTGACATTGATTTGTTCTTAAAGGGATGTCAGTCTTTAACAGGTATGTCCTGAGAGTACCGTTGGTTCTTCCTATTCTGGCTTTTACATCCTACCGACTCAATCAATATGACAATCTGTATGACTAGATAGCTGATTTAAAATAGCATAATAGCATGTTATGCTTCTCCAGGAGGGTTTGCCTTTCCCCTATGAGCTTGTGGAAAGGTGAATGCGAAATATCGGCTGCCAAATGATTTGACTTAATGACTGTGTCAGCTTTTCTGAGAGATAATCCAATACTTGTGTCAACTGGTTTTATTATGGAACTAATATTGCTGTCATTAAAATGCCATCAAGGCAATATTTTTTGTATATTTTGCTCAGCATGAGGATCACCCCAAGCATTAAAAAATGTCAGAACTATCTCATCTAATGATTCCGGGAGCGCTGGATGAAAAATTTAATACTTTTCTCCCGGGGCAGCTCATTTTTAATAAAAGCCAGGGCGTTTTTCCTATCTGTATTTATATAGAGACAAATAGAGAATCTCTAATATTGTAAAGAATTACAATAAAACAGAACTTCATTATTCATAGCTAGTAGGGTCGATGTGTGAATTCTCACTTGCAATCGTAAACAATTCAATTGGAATGCATTGTAGGATTGCAATAATCTTGCAATCCTGAGCAATAACTTGAAAAATGAAATATTTATGGCCTTTGCTCAATGCTATATTGGTGTATATGTTAATGAGCCTGGTGTAGTCTCATTTGCATATAGTCTTTTATCAGTCATGAATTTCAAAGCACACTGAGGGTTAGGTTTAGGTCACAGTATTCTGAAACGTTAGCATATCATCAACTTAATGATTTTGATATCTTAACCATTAACTTTTTTTCCATCATCGTCAGCATTACTGATTTTTAAAAGTATCACTTACAAGTGTTCTGCCCTGAACTGCAATGTCGTTTAGAATCCTGACATATGTGAAATAGCTTTTTTCATTTTATTCTCACCCTAAACACTTAAGAACTATTTTAAGCCTTGAAATATTGCTGTACTGAAGGTCAGTTGCATAGAAACACTTGGTGTTTCTGAGAGCCATGACCATCTAAGGACTGGCCCTATCAAGTTATGCCCCAGTGCAGGCCCACATCAAGCAATCATTTAGTGGGATAATGTCCTTTCACCAAATCACCATGCCACACTATACCCACTGTGAATGTAACTGTTGTGGGTTTAAATGTGTATATTGTTAACACAGGTTTGCATGCAAATATCTGCCCTAATTTTAGGGATGATCTTTATGTTGTAGGAGAATAAATCAGCAGGTGGATTTCTCTAATATGCAAAACTATGAATGTGGCTTTCTTGCTGATCACCTCTTGAATTTCCAGCTTCTTTGGATAGATTTTTCTTGCATTCTCAGAAATCAAAGTACTAAACTGTACCCTTGGGGTACAAACTCTCTCAGTGGCATTGTACCCTCAAGGGTAATCTTCATCAGGAACATTTAGTAGGAACATCTTGCTTTGCGGATCTGTTATTTCCACTCTTGAGACAATTTTCTCTCTCAAATAAATGTTGTTTTATATTTGTGAGTAATAAATGTCAAAATATGAAATCATGATCGATTGGAAAAACTGTAAATCCTAAGATTTGAAAACCTTGACCGCATCCTAGAGGTGGATGAACTATCTTTTATGTAAATGGACTGGAAAAACCTGGCATGACTTGGACACAGATGGTAGCAGAGCATTGGCATGGGCAGGGTGAGGTAATACGTGCCCATGCTGCGGTTGGCACAATCAGACACAGTGACAGGAAAGAAGGGGCCAGGCAGGAATGAACACACCACATCGAGTTTTATAGGAATATACACACATGGACAAAATTGTTAGTAACGCTGAATTTTTTCCAGAAAAACAAATATTTCTCACAGAAAAGTATTGCATTAACAGATGATTTGCTATACATAAACATGTGTATAGCAAATCATCTGTTAATGCAATACTTTTCTTTGAGAAATATTTGTTTTCCCTTTGTGTGTATTGGAACAAAACAAAAACAGGAGGGTAAAAAAGCAAATTTGACATAATATCACACAGAACTCCAAAAATGGTCTGGACACAATTATTGGCACCCTTAAGTTAGTATTTGGTTGTATGTCCTTTGGAAAACAAAACTGAAATCAGTCTCTACCTATAACCATCAATAAGTTCATCCACCTCTCATCTGGAATTTTGGACTCTTCCTTTGCAAACTGCTTCAGGTCTCTCATATTGGAAGGGCACCTTTTCCCAACAACAATTTTAAAATCTCTCCACAAGTGTTAAATGGGAGATCTGTTCTCATTTCTGGCCACTTTATAAATCTCCAGCACATTGTTCCATCCATTTCAGGAGCTATTTGAAGTATGTTGGGGTCGTTGTCCTGCTGAAAGACCCAGGATCTCAGATGCAAACCAACAATTTTGTCCATGTGTGTATGATCCCCTAAAAACAACAGTGTCACTTGAATGCATGAGTATTTCCGTGTGTGTGTTGTTTTTCTGTCAGACCACAGATTGAGCTAATCTCAATCCAAGTGTGACGGGATTATGAGGATTTGCAAGATGGAAACAAAGCGTAAAGGATCTTCAAAGACTAAACGAGTGTCATTCTAGTCTTCCCGAAACACAGAAGAATGGGCCCACCGAGGGCCTTTACAGAAAAGAATCGCCACAAACACCCTTAACTGAGACAAAAGCTCTCTGCCGATTACTCGCTACACTTTAAGAGGGATGCTGCTCTTTCTCTCTTGAGGGCCATTATGGGGACACTCAACTTTATGGAGTATCGAGAAATGACGCTTTCTCTCTCAAAAGGCACTATGGGGAAACTAATATCAGGAAGGTTGAAGAGGAGAGTCAAAATAGTTCAAGAGAGAAACTTACAAACCCCAGCATTACAACTTTTTTGCAAAGTGTCATTTATTAAATAAAAAGAGGTTCAGAGTGTATCATGTGATCTGTAAACTAGATTTAAGTAGATACTTAAGATATTTATAACTGAACTTTGGAACTGTGGAGTCTCATGCACAAATCTAACTACTTTTAAATATAATTCAGGATGAAGTTGGTAATTATTTGATCTGAATTTTTTTATCTATATAGTGAACCTTTGTATTCAGATATTGGCAGCAACCCAGGAAAATCTTAAATTCAGTGAAAATGAAGGAAACATTCCAAAACACAATCTATTCTAAGGCATAAATGAAGCAACCAAACAAACACCAGTATATTCACTAGGGATGTCCCAATCAGGTTCTTTTGTCCTTGAGTCTGAGTAATCTGATTTTGAGTATCTGTCGATACGGAGTCCCAGTTCGATACTTCTATATACTATACTAAGGCAAATGGCAAATCACTCATTGCTATCATTTGTGCTATCTTGGCTGTAATGTCCTGCGGCTTCGTGCACTCATGAGCCATTTTTTTCTCTCCTCTTCAAGCTCTCCTGCAGCATGAGCTGACTCGTCTTCGGCTGGGTATACACACACATGTTGTCTGGTGCAGAGGAACAGACTCAGGGCGCGAGCATGCGTGCTTTGTAACGGTTTCTTTAATGAAAACTCAAGAACAAGACAGTCAGTCTCAGTGGAGCACACTGTGCTATCTCAAGCCAAACACAAATTAGATAATAGTTCTTTCAGAGGAAGGTCCGCCTTCACTCTCCTTCCCTTGTCGCCCGTTGACTCCCTCCAGGGAGTGACGCATGGTGGGCGCCTCAATCTGTGAAGATACAGACACGGGAAGAAAGTGAGTAGCTGAGGGCAAACGCACTCACGTGGCGGCTTCGGGGGAGAAGCTCCAGTTGGAGTGGAAAGGAGCCTTTTTTCTGCAGCTTTCCCACGGACCAGTTTGCACATCGGTGTCCACACAACTTACTGCTCAGGCCAGCGGGGTTGAAATACACAAACGCTCACGCACTCCTCAAATCACACAACGCAGACAATTATCCCCAATTCCCTTCAATAATCACCCACAAGTGAACTTGTGATCAGAGACACGGCGAGCCGCAGCGCTAGGCACCTGCCGCCTGCCACGCCCCCTAATCACCACTCACTCAGTCTCTCACGCGAGTCCAGAGTAGGGGCTGTAGTACTCTGGGGCCTCATTTATAACCGCTGCGTATGCACAAAACGAACCTAAAATATGCGTACGCCTCTTTTTACGCACAAGTTGCGATCAATAGAAAAAAAATTGACGGCAGAATGTGCGTATATGTGCGCAAACTCGGACCCATGCGTACGCGAGTGAAGAGATTCCAAGAATCAAAACGTTTTCAGTCATGTGTACAGTACAGAATTCGTTTCTTTGTGCAATGAATTTCTTTCTTTGCTTTCCACACACACGCCGGGGTTAGGTTAAGCAATTCATGTTTTAAACAAAACAAAATTAGAACAAATGTGTGTACAAAAAAGAATAATAAGTGTGACGTGCTGATGTGGATAATATTGTGCATTTGCAAATGAAGGAAATGTGC
>JBBMFX010000007.1:8851840-8872932 GCA_037832545.1 Rhabdalestes septentrionalis | reverse complement strand
AATTGAACTCCACACTGCTATTATTTTGAAAACACCCCTTTCAAGTAATGATTCAATAACACAGAATCATTAGCATGCATTTAATGACTGTTGGGTCTGTTGGTTTTCAGTTACTCTACAACACCTACTAGTAAATTATTTGCCATATAGAAATATTATTTTTACCAAAAACAGTGATTGATCAGGTTAGGGGTGTCGGACTACTATTATTTTGAACACAACTGTATAATAAAACAGTATGAGTTGCTCTTTAAATTTAATTTTCAATTCTAGTGCATATGTCATGAAACATATATGCAGCTCTTAATGTGCTACCAAACACTTTTTGATACCTGAACATGACCTTTAGGTACTTGCCTTCCTCCACTTCCATATATGAGCTTTCAGTGCCATTTACATTACATTACATTACATTACATTACATTACAATCATTTGGTAGAGGCTTTTATCCAAGAGAAAAATATTTGTCAAATAATGGCAATGTCTCAAAACATCATAGACTGTTCCCTACGGCATTTATTTCCAGTAAATCATTTCAATTATATCAAGCCAGATGAGAGAATTTAATAATTAAATTTACCACAATTGAACAAAACCTACATCTGCTGTATGAGCAATTGTACAAACAAGCCCTTCTGTCACCACATCTGATAGTGATCAAAGTTTCATAGGTCTTGAAATATGTAATATAAGTGATGCCCAACAGCACGGGTGTTGCTTGTCCACCCCAGAGCTTTGCATAGTCATTACAACATTACAACTTTTTGAAGTAGTTTAGCATTTTCGAGGCTGAATTGGCACCAGAAAACCTCCACTAGATTTATTCTTTGTCCTTACAGCAGCTCAGAACTGCAGTATCATGTGAATGATGACTGTTCCATTTCTGGCAACCAGTACTCTTCTATGTCTTAGTGATTTAATAAGAAAGGTAGTTACAGTTCATATTTCATGAAGAAGTTAATTGTAGCTATTCTCGTGCTTCTGAATCTTTGCTTGCCACCACTTTGTATTTTTACATCTACCTCTCTTCTTGGACATATGTTTCTAAGTGTACACTGCTCCAAGGCACTATCAATATATTCCAACCTTTCCTCTTTATAATAGCAATAGGGTTGTTATAAAAATAACAATTGGTCAATAATGTATCAGAAAAATAATGTGTGGTAGATTTTGCAAGCTTGCCAAACTGAACATAAATGTGTTGTACACATCTTTTTGTAAACATTGAAGACAGACCACTTATTTGGATTTTTGGTTATCCTTCACCATGAAATTACATTACTTTCTGGAATGATTTTCTCTTTTATTACATACATTTATGATATTTCATGTTACATTTTTCTGACTTGGCAGTATTCTAATGAGTCAGACTGATGAATTTAGGACTGTGGTTCCAAACTTAACTGAACTTTTAACTATTCTCGCCTGAGGTGAACTGATAAAGCTAAATGAGGCAGGGATTAATTTTGAAGGCTCAGGCTCGTATCTCTTCTTCCTTGCTACTGGCTTTTACTGACAAGAGCAACACATCAAGGTTCATTTATTATGAAGACTATGATGACCTATAAGGCTCTTATTTATATTACCAAAATATAGAATTTACTTATTGTATTCCTTTCTGTGTAGGTAGCTAGCTTTCCGAGTAGTCCATATATGGTAGGCATGAGTAAGCATCTTTTTATTAGAGGTTAATTTAGTTTTGATAATATGGTTGATGAGTTGATCTCATGACTTTTCATGAAGCCATCACAACATAAAATCTATTCAAATATGTGCTGCAATCACGCTTTAGGCCTTTTTCCATGCTAGGATAACACTTCACTACCCTGTATATGGTGACTGTGAGTGTTAGGATTAGGATTAAATTTAGAGACTTTCCCCAACTCACAGCCTTTCCATCAGTTTCAACCACTCTGCAAACAATAACAATAATGAATCAACTCGCTATTACTACACATTTTGTGGGTAATGTGTAGCATATTTTCACAATATTACATACAAACGTTCAGTCATAAGCTACAACAGCCAAGCCCCTTCAATCGGAAGGTTGTGGGTTTGCATCCGAACACTGCTAATGCCATCACTGACATATGGTTGAGCAAGGTACTGTCCCCCACTGCCTCATTTGGTGAATGGGTTAAATGCAGAGAAAGAATTTCATGCTGTGGTGTGTTCATGTGCGACTGTAAGGGGCCACTCTACTTTTAGAGGTAAAAAACCCATCACATATTATAAAAATTCTGATATTAGGGGTTCATCCAAGAATCTTATATTACATGGAGCTTTAGGCTTTACAGGGTTCTTCATACTCTCATTTCCAAAAAATGTTCTTTAAAGAAATATCCACTGAAAGTTTTGCTATGTGATTGTTTGTCTATAGCATCATGCAAAAACCCTTTCTGGCACCCTTTTATTGTAAAGAGTGTAGGTGCACTGAAACATTCCAAATCAGAAATAATCCACCTACTTAAATTACATATCAGCGTACTGATGGGCATATCTCTGAGAATGAATCAGACAAGAGAATGAGTAATTAATCATAGTGTAAACAAAGAAAGAAATGATCATATTAAAAATTAAACACATTTTAAAACACAATATTTTTTTGCAAGACAAAAATGTTTATTGTAGCTCAAGCATAATTATAACCAGGTTACGTCTCCATATCTTTTGCCCTGTTCCCCTTTCTCTTACATGAAATTCCTTACATGAACTACTAGAGGAACACACTGCAGTCTCTAACATCCTTGGACAACACTCTCATGTCATCCACTTTTAATTCCCCATAGAACCTTTCACTGGATGTTTTATTAACCATTTTGTAAATGGAATGTGCTTATGTCAAAACCCTTTTTATAGTCTAAAGAAACTCCACATAATACAAAGGCTTTCAATTGAACCTCAGATCAAAGCGCTGCGCTTCCACCTTCGTCCCCAGATATGTTTTCAGGGTCTTGGGTCTTCTGTAGTGCATACAGAGAAATAGTGTATACTGGCCCCTGTAAACATCCAGATCACAATCTGACTGAGGATTCTGCATCTGACAGAGGATTTTGCTTCTTGTTCTTTATGGGAAGTCGACATAAACACTAAAGGTTAGAAGGAGAGAGTGTCTACCATCACAGACTCTCTGTAACGATAAAATTATTATAGCTGAATTTACAGCTCCTGGGCAGCTGATCACTGGTGCAACAAAATGCTCATTTTCCGTGTATCTTCTGAGAAAAAAAGAAGAGAACAGTAAAAAAAGCAATTGTCGTCCAAATGTCTCAAGGTCATTACTTATAAAACAACAAATCGATGAGGTGTCTTGTGTAATCATTTATCCCATCATACGAATAAGACATATTTTCTTCTGAATGTTTCAGGGCATTGACTTTAGACTCATAAGCATTTTCTCCACCCACACAGAGAGATCATCCAGTCTCCAGTCTGCGCACACACAGAAAAAGAATGCATCTAGTTTCCACACACGCAAACAGACAAATACACAGTGTACACAGCATCTAGTCTCCAAAGAGCTCTCGATTTGCCCGTTGGAGGATTTCTGAGCACAAAAGCTGAAAAACCTAATGGAGGATTAGTGGAGATGACTGGAATTGAGCCCAGGCAGGCATAGATTATACAAATACAGTACAGTTGATGGTTTACATGGGGAACGTAGCTGAGAACAAGTTAATAAACTATGGTCAGAAAAACAAGAGAAAGGAAAGGGGTTGGAAGAAGTGTCCTTGCATTCATACCACATGTAGCCTGTAAGAGTGAGACCGGAGAAGACATGGGGAACTGAGGGGATGAATGAGGAAGGAAAGAAAAGGTGCGCTAAAATGCCATAAGGAACAAAGGAAACAAAAGCCGGCTAATTATCAGTCTAACCCTCAGTGAAAAAACCCAGACGCAATTCACACCTGACATCTGGTTTTCAGAAGACCGCTAATTGCACTGTCAGGCAGTTTGGTTTCTGGATAAGGAACACACACAATATTTGCCTTACAAAATGCAAGCATGCATACACACTCACACACATACATTGCTATGGCAGAAATGCATGACATCTGCTGTTTATTGTGGTCCTGATCGAATATGTGCCACATTACTAAAAATTAAAAGAACAAAGGCATGTCTGGTCCAACAACAATGTTGGAGTATTTCATGTCTCCCTGTCCTGCTGCAGTTTCAGTGTGCCAACAGTGCCCCCTACCATGCCTCCGTGGCTCTGCACACAAGGAAATATTGTCAAAGCTGCAGAGATGGGATTTTAGACAAGCCAGGTCTTGGACTAAAACAACACAGCTAATGGGTTTTGGACAGCAACCCATACTTAATACATTTCCTAAATAGGCAAAGCAAGATTATATATCGTACACCTCTTCTTTTCCCACTAACAATGTTTGGGAACTGAGGAGAGAAATTGATTTAGCTTGGAAAGTGATATCATCCCATTCCTTCAGTTTCATAATGTGCCAATGTTTTTCAACAGGTGACCAGTCTGGACTGCATGTAGGGGAGTTTAGCACCTGGAACCTTTCACCATGGGCCCATGCTGTTATGTGCAAGACTTGTTTTACTGAAAGAGTCCAGGACTTCCTTGAAAGAGATGTCCTCTGAATGGCAGCATATTTTGCTCCAAAAGCTATATATATTATTAGCATTAAGGGTACCATATCAGATGTGCAAGCTACCCATACCATGTATAATTGTGTACCCCCATAAATTCACTGGCTTTTGAACTATGTGCTGATCATAAGCCAGATGGTCACTCTCCTCTTTAACCTAGAGGACATGGCATCCATGATTAAAAAAAAAAAAAAAATTCTTCTTGAACCATACAAGAGTTTTCCATTTCGTCTCAGTCCATCATAACTGCGCACAGGCCCAGAGAAGGTAGTAGCATTTCTGGATTATGTTCCTTCTTCTTCATTATGTCGTATCATGTGATCACTGAAACTAAGTTCCCCTTGCTTGATTACACCAAGAATTTGTCATGGGTTGCACTCCTGCCCTAGATTCCGATGTTCCTGAATAGAACTTTTCCATTTGCCTTCATTTAAATTAATGCAAGCCTATGAGACAAAAGAGCTAGACAGTGACATCTTCATTGTCTAGATAAGCCACTTTATAATTTTACAGAAATTGGTCTTAGTGGAGCTTGAGTATAGATACTTGAGGTGACCTGCGTTAAATAATCCACAACCTTGCCGAGGAAAAGGAGATTTGATATCACCCTGAAATTGTTATTTGTGGAAGTATCCCGCTTACATTTTTTTAAAAGGGCTTTGATAACAGCAGTGGGAACATGTCTGGTAGAGGAGAGCTGTTCACAATTCACAGGATTCTGAAACCTAAATAGTAGAATACACTTTTAAAAAGCTTGTGGGCAGAGTGTCAAGGCAACAAGATGCAATACTAAGAGTTGTGCTATCAATATCAGTACCTTTAGACTTGAATGTCACATACTTCCTGTGTGCTGACATAGATTGTATGCCACTTTTTAACTGGAAGAAGCTAATGCTTTGTCAAATATTTGTGATGAAATATAGTTGCAAATCTATTACATGTATTAGCCAATACAAGAAACTTTCTAGTGGGATTGGTTAACATATCCATGGGGGCAAAAAGAGCATTAGTGGTTTTGATGTCCCTATTAATGAGAAATGAGAAATTATATTATGTTGTTTAACTCAAAATGTGGAAACTATTTTTGAAAATGTCATAATCAGACTTAAGCTTTAATGCACCAGTTAAAAGAAAACAGTTCATGTGTACAGGAATGATTGAGAGAGAATTTTTGTTAAAATGTGGATAGTGTTTAGAGAGGCTAAAGATAACATCTAGTAACATTTTTGGAGAGCTTTTCATCACAAAACAAAGACTTTCAAAGCAATGAGACTCTGTAGATATTACTTGTAAATATTCAAGTATGTAAGCATATAAAGCAGCTTGACCCCCAAGTAACTCATTGGAAAATAATTGAACATAAAAAATGTTTACATTTAACATAAAGAAAGTACTTAAAGTGGTCTGAAGTGAACATCAAATCTGCTGTATGTTGGACAGATTAAATCTGAGTTCTGATTGGACCCTGAATTCCCTATAAGAACTGGAAAAAGTCTCGGCTTATCTTGAGAGCTACTGAAGCAGGGACCTTTCAGGGATCAGTGGTAGCTCTTCAGAGCACAGTTGTCATGGCTGGTGTGTTCGGTTGCTGCCCCAACAGTGGAAGTTTCCGCAGCGGCAGGGTCGTGCCAAGGGCAGAGGAGAGAAAGTAAGGCTGGGGCACAGTGATTCTTGGGTGAGACAGTTCCTCCATTTTTCTGAGAACCCCATGTGAGGAGAGACAGGTGAGAGAGGTAGAGAGAGGGTGAACTGTCCCTACAGCTTGTCTGGTGACTGGGGTATGTCATCACAGTTGTCATCACAGGAAGAAACTAAGTTTCACCCAGAATCATGTCCTGAGAATTCTGTGAGTGTCATTTCCCACTATCATTTGAAAATGCCATATCATCTTCTATACCTTTTCTGACACCATCCAGCTGCAGCTCGGCTTTGGTCACAGACTTTTCTGGCTGTACAGGTTCATGTCCATTCTAGAGGTGTGATATATTGCTGCATACTCCAGGTTCCATCTGTTCCTGCAGGTTTGGTGCTGCCCATTCTGCTTATGATGAGTTGCCACATTTCTCAGCTTCAGAATAAAGAACAATTTCTAGGAGACCTTTTAAACCAGTTCTATTTGGGTACATGCCATCTTAAAACCCATTGATTGCATGTCTCACATGTGAGAGAACATATTACATCCTCAGGCCAGAAGTATTCCATTAATTACTGAGTTTGGTAAAGTCCTTTATTAGAAACTCAGTGTTCTCTGTTCGAGTCATTCTTTGTATGTGCACAATGATCTGACTAATCAACTGGTTTTATCTATTTTTCTCTTGAATAGTGATGATAGTAGAGATAGGGAAGCAGGTGTTTCACAGCTTTTCCACTCATGTGTCTTATGATAGAGTCACCACCTTTCAGCATGGGTGCTGCAGTGTCCTCTGTAGGGAGCCTCTACTCAACAGGCCTTCTGTCCAACCACTTGGCAGGCAGTATGCTTGTGTTAGTCCTGTCCAACACATTATTTCCCACCCCTCTAATTTCTTTACTACTGAGTTATCAAATGTGGGTCCATATCTATTTTTCAATCACATCAGTGGTAGCCAACAAACTTAGCCAGCAAGCCACAGATTAGCAGAGATAGCTTGTCGTGACCACCCAGTCTCTTGGGTTTAGTACCAAGCTCGTTGCATCTGGGGTAGCTCAATTTACATATGGGAACCTACAAATTTTTGTCCAAAGCAGAGGTTATAAGAACTAGACATCTGCTACTTCACAGGAAGATTTCACAATAAATTGAGATAAAATGATGGTTTAATTAAATTAAATATATTTATTTCGAAACCGTTCATGACAGACAGAGACACGTATAATACTGTGTAATATAAATAGTACAGTGCTTACTATTGTAAATATTCATACCCTAGTGAAACAGGACGTCATGAATGAGTGCTTGAATTAAGTGGATTTCAAAAAAAGTGAAATATACTTAAATTAGAGTTTCAAGGGATGCCAATGATAGTGATATGTGGTTTTGTAAAAGCATATGGTCAGTGTTGTGCATGAACGCATTAAATGAACGGTGTTTATTGAACACATTCCGATTCGTGAACACAAAAATTATGAATGTAACCGTGAATGAAGTTCACTCTAGTGAGAATGAACACTCACGTTCTACGTTCGCAGGCTATCGTGATGGGAATTTCGGCTCTTTTCAGAGAGCCAGCTCTCATGACATGGCTCCCAAAGAAGAGCCGGTTCTTTCAGCTCCCACACAGGTCTTAGTTTATTAGCTGGATGAACAATAATTTAATACTGAAGTAAACTGTTACTTGTTTTAATTACAGTGAATGGAATAAGTAAGTGTGGGCACCAGCACAGAAGGATCTGTCATGCCTGACATGCATTGATTCAACAGTCTGGGAGGAGGTTACTGACATCTGGCTCCACCCACTAAACATACTTTATTTATATTATGTTAAAAAATAATATTATTAATACTAAGTAATTACTAAATGCAGTTCTTGTTTGCTACAACAGCCAAGCAGCAGGTACTGAGTAGTGATATAGTGACATGTGTAAATGATAAGGAAAAGAAACCAAGTTTATACAGAATTCATGGAGCCATTATTGTCTTTCTCATCTGAAAATGTACTTAAAGTGTTTTGACATTCTGAAGTATTCACATATAAATAGATTTTTCTACATTTAGTCATTAAAAATGTGACTCAGATGAGGGTGTCATCATAAGAAAGGAAACTAATACTGTTTTTAACCGATGTTTGCAGCCCTGAAGTACTTTCCTGCCGTTATCTAAGATCAGTAATGTTATTCCTATTTTGGTGGTTGAAGTCAGGATTTGGTTAGTGAATTTAAAAGTATATGTGTATAATAGTTGATCAGGCTGTTGATCAGTTGGTCAGTTGATGCAGTGCCTTTCTGTACCTGCCATAAACACACCTCAGCTCTCCTGATTGGGCCTGTTTTAGCCCATCATGGATATTGTCCTGACAGAGAAGTGTGTGAAGTGGTTCAAGTGCCAGTAACAGGTGTTGGGGAGAGAGAGAGGAAGACAAGTGTGTCTAAGCCTGGACCAGTCTCAAACTGGACTGAGGGACAGCAGGTAAGCCATATCTATACACTCTATTCATCTCCAAGGCTAATTAATATATAAACACAAGAGTCTAACAATGTTTCTGTATTTCACTGTTGTTGAAAGGTGCTTAAACTTCATGTACGTTGTTGTACCAAGATTTTATTACAAGTAATTTTACACCATCTGACAAGGAACTGATAAGGACAATGACAGGAATGATTGTGTTTCAGTTAAGAGCATTGCCTATACACAACTCAAACAAGCATTAAACATGACTAACTTTATTGACTGTAAAGTACTGTTTATTTGTATACTTTTAGAAAATATGTAAACAAGTCATTTGTCATGTGTGACACTTTTGGCTGTGCACAGTTAGTGGAGGTGGATTCTGGAGGTTCCAAACCCCCTGAAGATGTATGGGTTGTATCTAGAAGCAGTGAATGACTACATAAATGAGTCCTATGGGGAGGACGTTTGGAGGCTAATTGAGGCCAGGGCTGAGATACCTCACCTCAAGTTTGTCCGCCACCAGATGTACAAGTAAGACTCTTTTTATGACTCAGTTTCTCCAAATGAACCTAGTTGTGGATGAAAATGAGCTGGTAATGATGCATGTCAAAAGTACATTTCTAGCAGCATGTTTAATCTCTGTTCAGGAGACAGTCTGTCTATGTTTTCCCTAGCAGCAGCTTAGAAGCCTAGAATGGTAATGTAAATATACTTCTAAATATGTACAAAGTAACTTTAAATCTCTTTTTAAAATTCATTGCTCTATGCAGACACAGCTTATTAGGTAACACTTGATTATTAGTTTATAAACCCCTTTGGGTATATACACTTGTTAAAATTGAACCATTTGAATTTCTTGTTCTAGTGACAACCTAATCCTTCGCCTGGCCAAAGCAGCGGGGGAAGTTCTGGGAAAAACTCATGATGAACTGATGTATGCCTTTGGGGTCTACATGGTCAAGCGAATAGGAAACTATGGCTATGAGAGAATTCTCAAGGTGACTGTGAATCACATTAGCAAGTCTTAGAAATTAGAACCTCTTGAACTCTTTAAACTGCACAATTATTATTTAATTATTTGCCTTAAGGTACATTATCCAATAAGTACTCTGAATTATTCACTAAGCTCTATGAAAGTAATTTATGTCAGGCAGTTGTGGGAGTGAGGACCCACCGACAGGGCCATTACATCTCGTGCTGTGATCATTTCTCAGATTGGATTACTTGCGAGATTTTGGACACCTTATTCCACCTGTGTCTCTCTGTGTATCTCAGGTGCTGGGCCGTAATGTGCGTGACTTCATCAATGAGCTGGATAATCTGCATGAATATTTCCGGTTCTCCTTCCCCAAAGTGCAGCCACCCAGTTTCTGTGTGGAAGAGGAGTGTGAGACAAGTCTGACACTACATTATCGCTCCACCAGGAAGGGCTTCACTCAGTTTGTCAAAGGTAATCCCACACACATTGATGTGAGTTTTTTAGGGTGAAAATCAATATAAATATCTATTACCGATTAAGTTTGCTATGGAATAAGTGTTTATGTGGAATCAGTGAAAATAAATGCACCAAAACATTTAATAATCAAATTTCCAAGGTTAGTTTAAATCAATTTGGTTTGTTTTATTTGTTGTTAGGATATATCGCACATACAGAGCTAGTTTCAAAAGAGAGTTGGAAAGTAAAACGTCCATAGACAGTCCTTCTGGCAGGGAAATAAACATTCAGATATTTAAAAGCTTATGTGGAGCAGGGTTTAAAAGCTTGAAAAGTTTAAAAGATGAATATCCATGGCATTCTTCACAGAATTAATTGCAATTCATTGTAGCATGGCTAGGAGCAAAAAGCACAACACACTTTACCACAATTAGAACGACAAAGTATTTTTACTTCATCATTTGGGTTATGACCCTGAATTTCTAAAGTGATTGCTCTACAGGGCAGCTGTCTCAAGTGGGCCGGCAATTTTACAACACAGATATCGAAGTAGAGATTTTGTCTAAAGAGGAAACGGAGAAAATGACATATGTGGTAAGTGTTCCAGAATGTAAGCATTTTTGCCTTAAAACATTAATATTAAAACAAACACCTGTATACAACATTAACACGGTTAGTAGTGATTTTATGTGCATCGTTGTGTTCACTTGGCCATTCCCAGACCTCTCCTTGAGGAGGCCCAGTAGTGCTTGCAGCATCAAATAACTCGTTTTGCTCTACTTTATTAGATTTAATCGGGTGTGGGGATCATGGAATTTAAATAATGGTGATAGGCATCCAGGAGAAATCTGGAACCAAACATGTGTTTTTTTATGTTTTCTTGTTTGTTTGCATTTATTCTAATGTTAACTTGTGCTCATTGCTTACATTAATTCTTTTGCACAGGTGCTGTATGAAGATGTAGTGACAAATATGGGAATTCTATAATAATATTGGGTATATTGTGCATTTTCAACTCCTGTACTTCTGTAGGTATATAAGATGAACTTTGACAATGCTGCGTTTAAGCACCGGATGCCCCAACAGAAGACAGCTCCTGGTTATGAGAAGCTCCCTATGAAGAGGGGAATCTTTTTCGACATGTTCCCCTTTAGTGTAATCTTCCGCAGGGACATGACAATGTATCGCATTGGGGATGGCCTGAAGGAGGTGTTCTCTGATCTGCAAGGCAAAAAGGTCAACGAGGAGTTTACCCTCGTGAGGCCCATGCTGGAATTCAGCTGGGATAATGTAAGTGTTCAGCCAGGGGCATGTTTCAAACATTAAAAATTGAATTATTGAAAGATTCTTCAGGAAATGCCAGCTATTTACATAGAAAAATGAATCTGCCATGTATAGTTATGAGTGGTTCTATATAGCATCAGGAGAAGCTCATCCACACTCATACATGTAAACACAAGGGCCTATGTGGTAGTTGAATTATGTTTGTCCAATAAAAACATGAATATTGTCAAACTGCCAGTACTAGATGTCACGACAAAGAGCACTTCACACCTAAATCCCCACTGAGACATACACTCTCACTGTCTATCTTACATTTCATTTTTCATCTTCAGATGAAGTGCATCAGAAAATACATGCGGCTGAAGTGTTTGTGCACTTATGCAAAATTAGCTATAAAAAGAAATAAATAAGGAGCTATATTGTCAAAGGACAATATGATGAATCTTGAAGGCAAAAGCAGCTGGGTTACGAAATGAGCTTGTTTTTTGTAGGAAAAGTCAGAGTATGCAAAGCATATCTCTTGTTTTTGACAACAAGATCACACAGTTACTGCACCTGCAGCTGTGCTGAGCAGTGGAACATTCAATAGTGTGTACTCCCCCTCAGATCTACACTCACCTCAACAATGTGTTTGAGCTGCTGTCAAAAGCCGTGGTAGAGAGCAAGCAAAAGGTCAACATCCCCAAACTCAGCAAAGAAGAGCTGGAGGAGAAGGAGGAGAGTGAGAAGCCAAAAAAGGAAGAAAGAGGTATACACATTGCCCTCACTTTGAAATCTGTTGGCAGAAAGTAGCACGACGAACATTTCAGCCAGAACAACTCCATTTTCACAGTCAAGTGCTGGACTTAAGAATGAAGTGTGTTTTATATAACGGTCCCAAACATTCACCTTCCTGGGACAATGATGCTTTCAGTATCAGCTAAACAGAACCTTAATATTATCCTTGCAGAATTATTTTGGTTATGCAAGCAGCTTTTGTTTTATCACCTATTCTCTATTAGACACAAAAGGAATGGAGGAGATGAAAGGAGCAGATCAGGAGTACAGCAGTACCCTAACCCAGTACAACAGTTCTGCGAACTCTGGAGGAGAGGACATTGAACTGCTTGCCTTCCAGACAGTCACCGGTTAGATATCCTACTATAAACTGTATAATACATGTAAAGATTTTAACACATTGTGTGGATTGCTGTATACAACATATACATATTTACAGACTGTGTAAGACATTCTAAGATACTGAATTAAATATCTTGACATTACATGTCCAAGAGGAGCCATGCTTTTCTCTTTTCTATCATGTTTAGGTAAGTGCAGTGAAACCATATTTGAGGATATGCGTGAGCCACCCAAAAAGCCTCTCCATCTGAAAGGCCAGATGAAATATGTTCCTCAGTGGGATTCCCTAATCTTCCTTGGCACACCCATGTAAGCTTCCATTGTTCAAACCATGCTTGCAACAACATGACATTAATTGTTTCTTTTTTATATTTATTTCTTACAAGGGATCATCAAAAAGCATACAGACTACTCATCAGCAAGTCTGATTAGTTCAGCACCACAGCACTATGTTTACATTTGCTTTAGCATTCTACAAATGCAGCTGTATTATCTAAAATAGTAAAGCAAAAAGCTTAACAAGATGCTATGGAAAAGCCCTGCGTAATTCAAGTGATGCTACTCAAAGGATGAGTTCCTCTCCTCTCCATAGAACTGTGCGCTATTGTCTGGTTCTGTTTTCAGCATTGAGACAGTGGAGGACATGATTAAAATGGGCGTTTACGTCAATGACCTCAACCTGCATGACTCCAGCAGAGAGCTCATCCTGGCAGGAACTCAGCAATCAGCAGAGCTGCAGCTGGCTCTTGACCAGGTACCAACACTTCGCAAAACCATGGGGCTGCATTTAAGAAGCCTCAAATTATTTCCTACCAACATGTGACTAGCATATGTAATGTTGGTAGCTAATGTTTGAACACCTTTGTAATCATCCTCTACAGAGAACATTTGATACTGTGGATATTTGATGCTGTAGATTAAGATGTACATAAAACAAATGCTATTTTTGAGTGTGTTCTCTTTACAGAATGTGTACTTATACTCTCTCTAATTGTGGAACTGTAGGTAAAATGCTAATTGATGTCCAGAGGCTTCCTCTACAGTGTCTCCAACACTTATTGTATTAGTGCTGGAAGTGAAACTGTATGTTATACATGTTAGTATCTAGCAATGACATATTCTGTAAAGGAGCATGTGTGGTGCCTGTTCAGGAGCAGCAGAAATATGCCCAACTGCAAGAGATCATTAAAAAACTGGATGAGGAGAAGAAGAGAGGAGATTCGCTGCTGTATGCCATGATACCAAAAGCTGTAGCTGACCGACTGCGCAAAGGCATCACAGCCCTAGAGACCTGTCAGGTATAGGCACAAATATACACACACGATCCTGCTGCAACTCAATTAGTGCACTAGCTTTTATATGACTCATATAACAGACTATTGGCTCGCACTGGGCTACTGTTGCAGACAGTCCTCATTAGGTGAAATGAAGCTTAGTACAAATAAGTACAAAATGTTCTTGTTCTCTGTAGTTCTGCTGTTTTCTTGTTAAGTCTAACCCTGCTGCCGTATTTTCCAGGTGTTCCCAGATGTGACCATCTTGTTCAGTGATGTGGTGAAGTTTAATGAGATCTGCATCCACATCACACCTATGCAGGTGGTGGACATGCTGAATGAGATCTACATTGTTTTCGACACCCTAAGCGAGAAACACAATGTCTACAAGGTAACATGACCAAAAAAAGACATACAGTACATTGACCGTATGTCTGAACATATGAATTTCTACACAAAATCTGGCTAGGCTTCAGGACAAACATAACTCAGAATATTAATGTGATTCTGAGCCATGTAAAATAACACAATATTGTTTGCATAATTTAAAACCTTTTTCTTTCTTAGATAGCAAGTGGTTTAAATACATAAAATTGTTTAAATATGTAGAATAGTGCATAAAAAGTCTTACTGGGATTCTTGGCTTACTGTGACACCTCAACTGACTTTATGACAATAACGACATGTTTCCTCGACTGCTCGTAGGTCGAGACCATAAGAGATGCCTACATGGTTGTAGCTGGAGTGCCTAATAAGACAACGTTTCATGCCCACCATATCTGTGACATGGCCCTAGACATGCTAAGCTCAATTGATCATCTCAAAGATCCCTCAACCGGAGACAACATTCAGATCCGTGTCGGTAGGTGTATGGTGACCTAAAGTTCTTTGAATTTCAGAATAGTCTCCCTCCTCCCTGACATTCTACACTAAACAATGGATGGATGGATGGATGGATGGATGGATAGATGGATAGATGGATAGATGGATAGATAGATAGATAGATAGATAGATAGATAGATAGATAGATAGATAGATAGATAGATAGATAGATAGATAGATAGACCATTACTCTGCGGCCAGAAAAACTTTGGCAAGTCATTTCTGAGATAAAGTGAACATTAACAGTGACCACACGATAAGCGCATATGTGGTTCAATCCTCAGGAATACATTCTGGCATGGTGGTGGCAGGGGTAGTGGGGCTGAAGATGCCACGCTACTGTCTCTTTGGAGACACTGTGAACACAGCTTCTCGCATGGAGTCAAATGGAGTGGTAAGGGATCATCTAACTGTGTTGCCTGCACAATAACTATTTCCTCATTTATAATACTGAGGCAACCCAGAAGGAGGTGATGTGGCTGGTCCCAGGACAAGTAGAGGATTAAGAATGTTAATCATGTTAATTTGAATTGGAAGTTAATTATGGATGTCCTGTTTATCAGTGTCTTTCTATGTGTTTAGGGTATGCAAATCCACATTAGCCAGACCACCAAGGACCACTTGGAGCATGAGCCATATATCATTGAGGAAAGGGGCAAGATTTTTGTGAAGGTACATATTTTTCTCCACTGACATTTTCTGGCCTGCTGTGCATACACTGGCCCTGTGATGTGTTTTTGTGGCCTGCAGACAGTGTTATAAAAGTGGAGGTGTGTTTTATTAAATGGTGTGAGTTTCTGGAGAAAGCAAGGAACTGAGAAATTACTATAATATCCCAAAATGTTTACTGTTTAAGGGTAAAGGCTACATGAAGACTTACTGGCTGAAAGGGAAGAAAGATTTGTCTTTTAAGACCCCAGCTGAGCTTCGGTACAGCAGTGAGCAGAAAGATTCTGAAGACAGGAGCTCTAATGGGTGAGTAGAAGAGTATGAGCATATGAACAGAATAGAACAGATTAGAATAGAATAGAAGGAAAACCTTCCAGAATTATCATTCAAACCATTTGTACTGCTCCCTATGCTACACAGGATTATTATTAAGTCAATGACTACGGCTGCTTCTGTTGTCTGTTTGCAGTTCAACTTGCACCAAGGGCTCTAATTCCAACCTAAACAGTGCCAATGAGGAGCAGGCCGAAGGAAAGCCCACACAGACAGACATGCCCCATGACACGCTACCACCACTGGAGGGCACTACGGATCAAACCACAGCTGCTAATGAGTCCCAAGACAAGGAGAAGGCCAAAAAGACAAAGAACAACAAAGGGGCCAAGACAGAGGATGCCTCTGGCAATGTGCAGGAAAGCCCACCCCCTGCTGGTAGTCAGAAGACAATTCCAGTTCTCAATAACCGAAAGCCCAGCTTCAGAACCCAATACGCTCGGTTACCATCCAACCTGCCCATGCGCAGTGCTGCCTGCACTCTGCTCTGAGAAGCTCTCAAAACTTCACCCTGTAGTATAACACAGGATGAACTCCTAAAGCCCCTCTACAGTACAGGCAACTTTTAAGACCAAAAGCCAAATTCCAGAGCCTTGAAATGAGATATGAGATTTGATTGATTTTGTAGAGCTGTGGATAATCGGTGTAAAAGGTACTTATGGAAATTTAAACTCCACTCAACACCTGTTGACTGTTACAGTGGTATGCGAACCAGATACATTAACCAAAAGCACCTGCCAGAGCTAAGTGGTGTGCTGTTGGTATGCCACAATCCATGACACAGGTGGTTTTTGAATGCTCAACCAAAAAGAAAGAAAGTAATCCAGTAGTGAGTCTGCATCTCATTTTCCCCTGTTTAGCAGCCATTTCCTGGAAATTTGTGCAATGGCTCCTTTTATAAATTGAGCCATTCTGTGGTGTTTCAAAACATGGAAGTGTTCATTTATAAATGGAAAACTAAAGTAAAGAGCAGACAGTGCAGCACATGGCAGCAGTGTTAAATGGATGAACAAATAAAGTGTATCAAATCTTTTCAAGAATGCAACTGTCAAATATTACAAAATACATGAACACATTAAATGCTATATGGTAGAGAACCATACATGCATGCTGCTTTTATCTTGGGAAGAGAGGTGCTGTTCTAATCTAAGTATCAGATATTTATGGTCAGGTTCTCCGATGTGACCTGAAAATACACATGAATGATGTACCTATCTAGTTCACAAGAATATGTGGAATAGTAAATCTGCACTGAATCTGTATTGTATGTTTTGTCCTTGTAATGTTGGAGCTAGACGTGTATGTTGTGACTGCTTTACATTTCAACAAGAATATTTATGGAACACTCTTGTGTATTTTTTAAATTAATATAAGAGTTTGGGATTCATTCACAGTTGCAATAGTCACATGCAATGCTGTGCAAATGTCAGAGGCCACTCTTTTAGATTTTTTAATATCAGAAATAAAGGAAAATAGAATTTTAGCTTTTTTTCCACAGAAGTCTTATAAAAGGGTTCATTCCAAAACACATCTAAAGACTGTGAACAGCTCTGTTAAGTGTGGGCTTTACAAGAAATAGAAGTTGTATGAGCTAAATAACCCAAGCTTTATTATAGAAATAATATAAAACTAAATATAATAAAAGTTTTTAGTATGTCCACTACCTTTTGGCATTTCCATTTTTCCACTTGCCTTCAGTTTTATCAAAAGAAAATGTTTTTCATGCTTCTTGTAAACAACTCCAATTCTCTGTCTCAGACAGCAGTAAAAAATATCAAAATAATCTGTTAAAAATGTACACTTCTTAGTCCATGAAGTCAAACCATCCTCCACATCTCAGAAGCCCAGTTTGGGTGTTGTAGTCCAAGTTTACATTTTTTTGGTCTATTTTCTTTTCTCAGTAACAGCTTCCTCATAGCAGCCACACATTCACTCATAACCACAGTAAGTTGTCTTTTCACAGTGGAAAGATGGACAGATCTGTTTATCCGATAGGAACAGTTTTGGTGGTCTTGGCGGTCATTAGATGTTTCATTTTTTAAATTTTTCATTGACTTTACCCTTCTTTATGTACACAGTTTTGTACATAGTTTTAGGCGATAAACACTCGCTAACTGTAAATAAGAGTGATTATGAACAAATACTGACATGCACAGTTCATTCAAACCTTCAAAAGTCAGAAACCAAAAGCAAAAAAGTGAACCGTGCTTATTTACAATTCATAGTTCCTCCTGTGACCTAAATCTTATGAGGCTTTTTTTTTTTCCTTTTTCAGTCATTTTTTGCCTCATCGTGAGAAAACGTGCAGAGATAAGCAAAACTTTGGGTGTGCTTGTGCTCTCTCACCACACATACACACATATAGTCAAGTTAGATGTCACTCAGCGATAAAGAGGAAGCCATCAGGAAACCATGTAAGCGACACTTCCTGTCTGTTGCCTTGGAGACAAGCCTAATTCCGCACTTGCCTTCACTCTCCCTGCTCTGGTTCTCTCTTTCCGAAACACGGCACAATCCTTATCTCAGTGCAGAGCATTAATCTACAATCATTTCCTTGCTCTGAATAAGAGAATATGATGGAAACTAGAACGTATTAAACATATTTCTTGAGCTCTAAATACATTAAAATGCGTACTGATCCTGAATCATCTCTCTTACCCCAAGAGCCATTTAATGCATTTTTTTTTTTGCAAAATCAATAGCTAACATGAATGATGCTTATGTCATTGACATCCTTAAGAGCTATCTCTGAGTGAAGTTTTTCAGACCCCACTACTAACTGCAGCACAGCTATGCCCAACATACAACATTATCCAGTTATGCAGAACTGACTAAGCAATTACATGTGCATTTTTAGTTGACCTCAGAGTCTGCAAACAATCACTGGATAATGACCAAAGCCAGATGTATGGAGGGCTTTTACAGAGACTGGCTTCAATCCAGATGGTTACAATTCAGGTAATAGAGAGATAAGCAGCCATCTATGAGTCAGAGGAGTAACACTACATGCACTGTGCATGAGGTAAGTTTGCAATTAATTTTAAAGAAATGAAGAAAAAAGAATCCAACTAGCAATTTGTCATAAGTATCGTATGTAAATTGAGGTATCTTTTGCATTTAGCATAAAATTAGCTAACTGACTATTATGTTCAACATACTGCTATTTCCCAGTTTCAAGAAATGGTTGCATAAGTGCTGCAGATCTGTGTTGTTCATTAACAGCGTATGGCAACATCGCATCCCTCCAGTGTCATTCCAGTTCAGCTCAGAGATCAGTGAAAATGTAATCTGTGTACTAGACTTTCTAATGAAACTTCTGGAAATGCCGTGTGTTTTAAAGGTTAAATTTGCACTCTTTTAGAGCAAACAATTATAAATACATATGCAACAAATAGAACCTGAAAATGCTCCACCAGCAGGTTTTGAATGCAGCAAGCTAGACGCATGTTGGAATGGGCTAGAGCAATAGCATTAACATCATTTTTTATTCATGACTTATGTTCTCAATTGCACTGAGCTGCCAAAAGAGTCAATGTGAATGTGAGTCAGATCACAACAGTGCTGTAGATGGTGGCTGCATTCCAGTAATTGAGACCACATAAAAAGAGTAAAGCCCTCTCTTTTCAGTGGCCTGCATCAGTGGATTACTGCTAAATTCTTTACAGGGGTTTCACTTGTTAGGACATGCGGGGCACTGTCAGCAGCTAACAGTGAGTGAGAGGGGTGGAGATAGTGTATCTGGGTTGTGTGTGCGAGTGTGTCAGAGAGAGAGAGAGAGAGAGAGAGAGAAAGAGAGAGAGATACACACTTAGGGGTGTGTCTTTGACAATTAGTTCCTCAAGGAAGTACAAGTCAAATTATCTTGAAGCAGAGTGGTGAGGAGATCACAGAGTTTGTCTAAAGAGTTTTGTCTGTTCCTGCCTGGTCTGAGGAGAGTATTTCATCTAAAAGTCAAATCTGGATGTTAATCACCTGATCTGAGTCCAGGAGGAGGACAGGGACTTCGCAGAGAGGAGGGAGGGCAAAGAAAACGCAGGTAAGGACATCGTTCACTCTGCTACTTACCTATGGCCTCTCTAAAGATAGTTCAAAAAGCAAAGTGCAAGTCCAGGGATAGATGTGACACTAGTGAGGGTTCATTTGAGGCCTCTCACACTGACATATACAACATCAGTATATTTGACAGATGACTGGGAGACTTTCTGGGAAAATTTTAGTACACAATTCGAAAACTTCATAGAAAGAAAAACAAAATGTACTTCTGAAATTTGATCCTCTAAATTTGAGAGTGAAAACTTGCTCTTTTGGCCAGCAGATCATATGGTGAGTACAAATAATTTGATCTTGCACCCACCACTCATTTAGAGGGAATAAATCTGGCAATTGGAACTGGTATTGTCTCCTCTCTTACGGCCTGAGCGTTAAAAAGACAGAGCCACATTCCGCCATTTGCTATTACTCAATCACATTTTAGATACTGGAGTTTCCCCATCCGACACTGACCTAATTGAGCGTAGGTGTTTACTGTTCTATAAGGCTACTCTGAGGTAAAGGAGCCCCAGCCTGTAGTCTCAGAACTGATTCATTGCCATGTAAAATGTACCTCTTTACCACTGCCTAACAGATCAGAGTTTCACTTCCTTTATGAACAACCATGTACATTCCTCTGTTGTCTCATGAAAAATAACTGCAAAGGGGAGCCAGGCATCAGACAATGACACATGCACACATGGAGTCTCTGCTTGCCTTGGCAGAAAGCAAACATTCGAAAAAAGAGCCTAAGTATGCTGTCACTTTCACACACCTAAAGAAAATAAAAGCATGTAGGAAACTTTTTTTTTAAATATCCACAGTATAAAATGCCTGGATGGTTCTTTAAAAGACCATTCAGTTTTGGCAAATACAATAAACATGTGAGTGTGAAGAAACTTTTGGCCATCCAAGCCAAGACCAATCTGAAACCCTTTATTTGTAAGAGTGTGGGGATGTCACTCATGTGTATACAAAGGCACAGAACACTGCATTCAATTTTGCTCAATCAGCTGTCGTAAAAAATGCTGTAAAATACTTAGCAGCTCACTTTTTTTTAACCAAAATCCAGAGGCATGGTTAGAGCAGCTTGATCACCAGCCCCCAGTCACAGGCAGCCTGCAGCAGGTTATGACCTGTCCCACCGCTGCTGTCAGATGGGCTGGCACTGCGGCCTCCTGCTTTGTAATGACAGGGTTAGTTCTGCCTCTTCCTGCATCAAACACTTTCGTACAATAGAACTTCTCTCATCCCGTAAAAGCACCAAGCTTTGCCTCTCCAAATGCACTGACACTCTCTCTCTCACACACACACACAAGCACACACACACACACACACACACACACACCCTCAGGCTATGTG
>JBBMFX010000007.1:8841228-8851740 GCA_037832545.1 Rhabdalestes septentrionalis | reverse complement strand
TTTGCCTCTCCCAATGCCCTGACACTCTCTCTCTCACACACACACACACGCACACACACACACACACACACACACACACACCCTCAGGCTATGTGCGGCAGTCATTTGTGGAATGTTAAATATTTACCTCGCCTGTGGATAATACTCCAATCAGATTCCTTCACAAACGTTTTTGTCAGCGTAGGCCAGGTTCCCTGCTAACACTTAGTAATAACTTATTAAGAAATGCCTGGCTATGAGATACACAGGCAATGATGCTGCCATGAAATTTCTGCATGATCTTAGACTAGAAGAATTGGGTGTAGTACAAGTCAACTAGAAAACTTTGCAGGTGGAAGCATGCACACTGCTGAGGAGGAGATTTTATAAAATACAAACCTCACACAGATACTCATTTTACTAAATGTAACAGTCACACATGCACCCCGTGTTATGTTTTGGGTTTTTTTATTCTTAACACATCATCTAGAGGGAACAAACTTATGGCATTTTTCTTCAAATTTTAACAGTTTCATGTGTCCTAAATTTTGCATAAGAAATATTTAAACAGGTTCCTCCCCTATATGTTAAAATTACTCACACACTAACACTTATCTTCACTTAGAAAATGAACAAAATGTCATTTGGGACACCCAAACATTTTTCATATGACTGTGTAAAATTGTGTTTGACTCAATAGTAGGCTAATCAAGAAACATCTCCATGACTCTGGAGAAAACAACAGGCTGAACTGCTATTAAGCTGTTCCACCATCACATTTCACAGTGGGGCTTTAAGGGTGGAGCAACAATCTGACTCATTTTTTCCAATACAATATTTGACTTTAAATGAAAAATGACACTGAGTTAGAAGTAAGCCTTCATGTAATAAAATCTAGAGATGATAAGGGCATCAGCTGTGACGTCAACAGCACAGCAAAGCTCATTGTCATTCTTGTGGACTTGCTTAGGCAATAAGGAGAGGCACCAGCATATTGCTGGTATTTTTTCATGTTGAAAAAAACTTTTTGACATATATACCAACAAAAATCAAGCAAAACATGCATCGCTATTAACACACCTTACATTAACATACAATAACATCTGCCACAATATTAAAACCACCTAATATAGTGCATGTTCCATCAAAACACATCCCACAGATGCTCCTGGGTTCGAATCTGGCCATGGGTTCAAATCTGATTTTCAGCGTACCACCACTGGGTTCCTGAGCAGCACTCTTAATTGTCCCTAGTAGTTAGAGAATGTACGTCGCTATGAATAAAAGAGTCTGCTAAAAGCTATAAATGAAATCTGGGAATTTTTGAAGGTTGTCAATAACTTGAACTCTTTGTCATGTTTCTCAAACCATTCATAAATAAATGTTTTGCAATGGGGCAGAGCACTTACCTGCTGAACAAGTCTACCGTCATGTCTGGTTTCCAAGAAGAACATTGCCTACAACATCCCACTGCCTCAGCCAGATTTCCTTCTTCCCTTCGTGCATTCTGGTGCTATCTCTCCCCCAGATGAGTGATGTACATGCACCTGACCATCCACAAAATACATATTAATAAAAAACATGATTCAAACCAGGCACCTTCTTATATTGCCTAATTGTCCAGTTCTTTTGCTCACATGCCCAATGTAGGCATTTTTAACTGTGAACGCAAGCCTTTGACTGATCTGTGCCTACACAGCTCCATACAGATCAAGCAGCAATTCTGTGTGTTCCAACATCTTTATATCAAAGCCAGCATGTACTTTTTCTTTAATCTGTACATCAGAAGCTCTTCTGTGGGATCAGAGCAAATGGGATTGCCTTTGCCCCCTACACATATGACTGAGCTTTGGGTATCAATTACCTTGTAGGTGGGTCACTGGTTGTTCATTCTTGGACCAGTTTTGGTAAGTATTAACCACTGCATACTGGGGGCACCTGCCATTTTGGACCCAGCCATCTAATCAGCATAATTTGGCCCACTTATATCATTTGGATTCACTTGTCAAAATTCATGCTTCTGATAAAATCTAACCTTTTTCTGCTTCTGACAAGAACTGACTATTCACCTGCTGCCTGATTTTATCGTACTCCTTGACAGGTGCCACAGTAATGAGAGTGTTATTCACTTTACCTGTCAACTGTTTTAATGTTGTGGCTGATGGGTGTACATTTAGAGATAGAAAAGGTTTTTCCTTCTTCAGAAAAGTCACTAGATTGGAGAGGTATAATTCCAACAGTGAAGTTTGGTGTCGGAGCACTTGTATCTGGACCACAGAAAGTATCTCCTATCAGGAGAACAAAGAACTTAAACTAGCATGATATTTGATATATCATTATAATCCAGTTAACTAGCCTGATCACTTAGTGTCAAGAATATATTTCATATTCAGCACAAGAAAAAAAGAAAGAACACAGGTCTAACATGTGCAATGCTCTTACAATAATTGGTTACCTTCAAATGTAAGAGGAAGGCCAGTACCTAGCCCTTCCAAAAAGACTTATGCAGAGTTTTTCCCCAGCCATGGACAGCTCTGATGTTCCCGTGTTACTACACAATCCTGCAATGCATGTGGGAACTTGTGCAAGCTATGAAGTCAGCTTTTCTTTCGTACTTGTCTTTGCACGCTCTCTCAACTGCAAGAACCAAAAAAGAGCAGGACAAAAAGTACACCCTATTTGTATCTTTTACACAAAGATTTTTCACTGGGACTGAACATAAAATTACACTATTCATAGAAAAGGACCATTTAGACACTTCCTATGAAGAATATATATTAAAAAAAGTTTATGTATATTTTTTGAGCCCCTGAAGAAGGCTTTTTCAGGGTTCAGGCAAAACCTAACCTTATATGGCAGATTTTTTTTTTATTATACTTATTTAACACCAATGATAATTTGAAAGACGCAGAAAACATAAAATATTACCAGAGACGTATTTAGTGTTGTTTACACAATGTTTTGGCACTGATAAATCCTTTAGGGTGATATTGTCCCCCAGCACTTAGATTGTACAATGAGGCCCTAAGGGGGCATCCCCACGGGTTGAAAATCTCAGTAACTCAGTAACACATTGAACAAACACGAAAGAGAAACAGCGGATGTGCAACTATGGAGGATGTACATTTAAAAATAAAAAAACAATCCATTCCTTTTAATGTCATGTTTTGTTAAGCACTTGACTCAAATGTCATACTAAATGATTCACATAATCTATGTGATTTTAATGTGACTTAAGTACACATTCATTTAAAATGAATACACATTTGTGGATCTGTTCATTAACAGAGACAGAAACAAAACTATATTTTCAGTCCTTTCCATCACCATCTCAAGGCCAAACTTCAATTGTGTTAATGCTATTTTATTGAGCCATTCATATCAGCAACATGATGATATCTTCATTAGAAATGAAGAAAAACTGACATCCCATGTGACATTTTCTTCTTTTTAAACTAGTTTGCTGACTTCTCCCTCTCTCACTTCTTCTTTCTAAAGAAATGGAGAACTTCAGCTCCAAGGACTTGGCTATGAAAGCCCAGAAAAAGATTCTCAGCAAAATGGTCAACAAATCTGTAGCACAGATGTTTATCGATGACAACAGTAGTGAGATTCTGGATGAGCTGTATCGGGTGTCAAAGGAGTACACTGGGAACCGCACGGAGGCACAGAAAGTCATTAAGGACCTGATAAAAGTGGTGGTGAAGATTGGCGTGCTCTTCAGACACAACCGCTTCAGTGAGGAAGAACTCAGGTTAGCCGAGACCTTCAAGAAGAAGCTACACCAAGGAGCCATGACAGCAATCAGCTTCCATGAGGTAACCCTCACTTCCTCCGTTGATGGCAACATCTCATCTCAGCGCATAAGTCTAATCCTACCTCATTCTGTCTTCATGAAAAGAAGGACTTTACAGCTGTTAAGAGACAATTTCACCCCTATTTTACTTTAATGGCCCAAATAATCCCACCTGATCCTGAGATCCTCAGATACAAAAGCTTCCACTGAACTATTAGGTATACTAAAATACCACAAATAGTTTAGTGCTTTGCTGCTACAATAAACACCCTAGAATGCATTTTGTATCCTTACCAGTTCTTTTGTAGGGAGAAAAACAAAAACAGCAGGCTAGTACCTTTCAAAAAGAATTAAAAGTTACATCACTGGAACTATATAAAGCTTGCTCACAGAACGTACTTTAAATGTTTTATTTTCATTCTCAAAGAAACATAAACATGAACAAGGCCCCCTATTATCAATAGACCAAATACACCAAAGAGCCATTAGATATGCCTGTCCTGTTTTACAGCAGGAACTAATAGAATCCTATGGTATTTACAACCAGTGTGAAGTTGCAATAAACATATTTCTGGCACCACAAAGGTCAGGTGACTAAAAGAACAGACATGTAACTTCTGTATCTGTTATAAACAATTATAAATGTATTTGTAAATAATACCTAATCAAACGGTTTACAAGTATAGCTAGCAATTATAAACTGGGCTATTCCATGCTAGCCCCAAAGATTTAAGTATTTGAACCATTAAAAATGAAACAAATTGTTTTCACGCAACAGATTAAATTTGATACGACAGAGGCCAAATGCTGATGCTCTGCATCACATGCCTATGCATGTTTAAGTCACATCACATGCTTTACATCACATGTCATTTTTATGTACATAAAATATCTAAACCACACCAGCCAAGTTGTCAGAACAGGTCTATTATTTAAGATTACTCAAGTAGCCTCAGAGAATACTCTACAGAATACACAGAGAATTCCTACAATTTAGGCCATTAATTGCAAAACTGTTTTCTCTCTGTTTCTGCACAAGCTTTTGCTCAGCTGAACCACAAAAGGGAAGCATGTAAACTGGCAGAGCTAACGGAAATCTTCTGCACCAAGAAACTGCAACCTTAAGATTTCTGAAGTCCATGTTTTAAGTACTGTAGAAAATAATAAAAGTAATACAATATTTATCTTATTGATATATTTTATGAATAACAGTGAAATGTTAGTAGGCTTCAATAGGATGATGATATGAAGCTTTATGATTAAATATATATAATACAAGTCTGTCAAAATTAGTATTTCAAAAGGAGAAAATAGGTCTGTTTGTTTATTGGTTTATTGCTGCTAATGTCATTAGGTACCGCATAGAACAAATTTTAATGCAATGCATCACATAGTAAAAGCTTACCAATGTGAGCTCTGTTACTTAGGATTTACCTCAAGGGCGGTATTCCATTTTACACACATACTTCACAATAATAGTAAATACTCTTCTCTTATTCACTTTGTCAACATTAGTGTGTGTGACCTTACAAGATCATTCTCTGAACAAACATGTATTTCCATGTTATACTACATAAACGAAGCATAACAAGAACATACATGGACATGCTCAAAGTAGTCTTGTGTAGAGAATCAGGTGGACTACAGTTTTTAACTGTAAACTATAAAGTGAATGTATATGGTAAGTGGATCTGATCAAATGGATTATAAGTGCCACTACAAAGTACATATACCTAATGATGCGGCTTGTCGGCTGTTTTCTCAAAGTACACCAAAGCCACTATTTAAGAGGATGTTGGAATGAAGAGAGTGCATAATGTCCACAAACTTTGAATTTTGTAGTATGTAGTTTTGTCTGTAGGTACTTTGTCACCTACTATTTAATGAAAACTATGGTATCAATTTTAGCAAAAATTTAAACTTAGAACTAACAATAGTCAATAACAAGCATGAAACAACTATAGCTTGAAATCATGATATAAATGTCTTCAATTCAGACATTGCATTTTGTGCTGGTAAATCTGAAACATATCAAATAGGATTACAAATTAAGGCAATTTGTTCTAACAGAAATGTCTAGAAATTATTAAGCTTATTTGCCTTTTACGTGCAACTTCACAGAAAATGCAAGAATTGTTGTTTTCTAAACTCACAAGAGGTCATATTTACAGGAGATTAAAATGCAGTTTGTGTTAAAAGTACACTACATTAGTGCATTAAAACAGAGAGGATTTCTCTACCGCGTTATAAAAGGTAGTGCAAAACAACTTTTTATGTGGGACCGTGCTTGTGATATTGTTTAAATGTGACATGCATTAAAAGCACTGCTGGCTTCTAAAAAATTTTAACTTGACAATTTTCTCTGCTGTAGGTGGAGTTCACCTTTGACAAAGCAGTAATGTCAGAGATCCTAACTGCATGCAGAGACATGCTGCTGAAGCTAGTGGCCACTCACCTCACACCAAAATCCCATGGACGCATCAACCATGTCTTCAACCATTACTCTGACCCGGAGCTCCTCAGCCAGCTTTACAATCCAGATGGCCCATTCAAGACCAATCTCAGCAAAATTTGTAATGGACTAAACAAACTGCTGGAGCAGGGCGAGTTATGAGAGAAGTGGGGCAGTGGGACTCTTAACAGTATTGCTTTAAAGGGACCACCGAGGTACTGGACTACAGCAGAGCAAAACTAGAAACCTAAGCTTTGAACACACGGTGACTTTGATGACAGACTCTTTGGTCCGGTTATAGTTCAACATTATGGTGTGGCTAAACTATGAAACAGGACAAGGTGCAATGACTCGTTACTTTTTGACCTAAAAACAGTGGCAATCTGAAAAAAATTGTGTGGCAAGTTGTGTTGAACAGAGCTCGTGTGTACTACAAACATTTCTTAATATTTCAACTCTCCCATGATGATAAACCTTCTTTTTTAAGGTTACCTTAACTCATCTGCTGAGGACATAGAGGGGAACATATTTATTGCAAGAGGCAGCCTATGGTAGAAAAAGAAAGTTGTTTTTGACTGGCAAAACTTTCCTACAGGAAAACAGTACAGTACAGCCAAGCAGTAAATTCTACAAACACTGAAAGCATGAGTGCCCTCAACAATAAGGGACAGAGCTCTGAACTGCGACAAATGAGTATGAATAACATTTTACGAGAATGCAATCACCACCTTTTCGTGTTCTCAATGGGAGGAGAAGGTGTGTCTGTAAAAGTATGAATCCAAAACACGATCTATGTAAAGAAATTAGAAGACCCTTGTTGCTTGCAACTACACCTCATTACTGCCACCCAGTGTTACTTTGCAGTCAAGCATAATCATTTTCTAAAGACTTTGTCATTTTTTCAGAAGAAAGGCATTGCACTAAAAAATAAAACAAGGTTTGACAACTTATTTTGTTCCCTCAATGTCAGGTTATACCTGTAAGGCTACCTGGCAGGGACAAGAAAAAATGTAGTCAGTTAAGGATTTGCAGAGTAAGAGAAGCCATCTGATTAGCCTGTTTTCAGTTATAAGGAAGAATATGAATAAAATGTAATATATGGCAAAAGCATACAGCTATGAGCAACAGGAACAATTAATGCAATATTTCAATAACATGACTGAGCCCTCGTTTATTTCAGCCATACAATTACAGAAACAAAACCTCATGCAATCCACAGGTGACATTTCGTTTGTCTAAAAAATACACATACACATTTTCTTTCATCCCAATGATTAACATTACAACTTTGCTGTTTTTAATAAAATGACTTTGGTTTAAATGCAGATTCTGCCTTCAAGAGATATCATTTTATGAAGTGTTTATAACAAAACTGACAAAAGGAATATTGTGTACAACATTTCATTTATTTTTTTGTCTGGGTTGTAGGTATTGTTACATGGTTTGTGAATGGTATTATACTGTAAACATTAGCTCAGCATACACAGCCTGTATTAATCTAGAGCATTTGCATTTGGCAGAGAGTGGGTCATGAGCTCTTTGAGTGCGAAAATCTAAATCTTGCTCCAACTCATCTTGTGCTAGGTGGCACTGCTGTTCATTCTTACCAGACCTTAAACATACAAAACATATAAAAGTCTGTATGCGCAACACCTTTTCAACTAAAAAATAAGAGTAAGTGGAATCAATGTGAATCTACATGCAATTGGACTGAAAAGCAGTAATCTGTCAATTCCCTGCAATATAGGGAATTCCCTGACTCAAAATTACAGAGAAGGCAAGAACAGTGCACTACAGTAGGTACAGATCTTTTGCTGTAAGTCTGATTAGATCACAAATTTTAACATCAGGCTATTTCACACAGCAGGACTTTTCACTGAGTTTATAAAGTTCCTCACATCTTTTTTCATTCGACAGCTGAGACGTCTGACACAAATTTGGCTAACTCAGAAATCCTGCTTTGTAGAATTACCCACTGGCAGTCTAGCAGCTATGTGACCCAAAAAAAAAATCAATATCACATTAAAAATAGGAATAGAACAGCCAAGGTGCTTAGAATATTTTAAGATGGAGGTCACAATTATTCTTCATTAAGATATTAAGCTTTTTTCATATCAAATACACAGCTTGTGTTTTCCTTAAGTCTAATCCTTTAAACAGATTTACTTTCAATTATGAAAGAAATGTATTCACATACCAATGCTGTGTTTACAGCAAAACGTTTTGTCAACAGTGCGTCAAAACACACACAGTCAGTTAATGCAGTTTTTGTTGAGTAAATGCTTGGACTTTATGAAATGAGTAACATTTTTTGAGGTAGCTAGAGGTTCTGATGGCCATCAAGTTCGCCATATTTTAAAATAATGGACAAAGGTTGAGATAAATGATGGTAGGTTCACAATAGTACAAAATTTTAACTCAGCCTAAAGCAGGCAGCAGGCAGCAGGCTTGAGTGCCAGCATGACCCAAGGCCACAGTAGCACATTCCATAGAGTATCAGTGCATATCCCTTCCACAACAACATCAATCAGGTCATCAATTGCATAGATGCTGATGGTTTGGACCAACAACACACAGCATCAATCATTCAAAGGCATGAATTCAGACATTTCCAACACAGTCACCCTCAAATGTAATGTTTTTCCTGCCTACTTTTGCTTCACACCTGCCAGACACTTGTACCAAATAGCCAGTGTCAGAGCTGAAAGATCTCATCCTCTCTGTCCCTCAGTTTCTTTGTACGTTTGGTAATGGTGAGAGGTACAGCCCCTAGCACAGTATGTTGACCCTGTGATAAAGAAGCACTGGTTCCCTGGTAGCTGTGATGGAGCTGTTCCATAGAAGAAAACCTCAAAAAAACAGATACAAAAAAATTAAATCAATGGCTTCTCCTATACAATGTTTACAAATTTTACTACAAAATTATGAAAGAAAATGTATGCAAACAGACATTATATCAAACAGTGGAGAATAAAATTATTAGCATTAGTATTCATAGTTTAGTTTTCATTTGTCTCCATTGGTCATGTTTATCCATTCCAACTACAGAGATATACTGTAAATTGTTTAATTGTTTTTGTAATAGTACAGTCACATTTTACTGACTTATCACCAAACCCTAACTAACTACTGAATTTTAAGATTTTGCAACAGTTACATTTACTTACTGTTGATCTCCCTCTTGACATGTTTTCACAGCTGCTTGTTTTGACTGATTAATCAAACTATCCATCCTCTTCAAATACTCTGATGGAGAAAGATCTGAAGTCATTTCTTGGCTTTCAAAGTCTGTTTGGCTATTGCCACTGGGTACCTGTGAGTTATTCTCTTCCTGGGCTGCCATTTCTTCAAGCAGCTCATTCTGATTAGTAAACGACAGTGACTCCGTCAGTACCGGAATGAAGAGGGACTTCTTTAAGAAAATCGAATCATTGGTGTACAGTCTGTTTGCCCTTTTGATTTGCTCCATCTACAAAAAGAGAAGAACCGGGTTATGTGGACTAGCCACGAGCAGTCTGTCAAAAGTGATCGTTCCGATATACTATTTAGACAAATGTATTGGGACCCCCAGCGATCACACAAACGCCGAGTTTAAACATGACATGGAAGACTTGGTACTCCATTTGCAGCTGTAACAACTTCTACTCTTTTGTGGGAAATTTTTGCCCATTCTGTACAGCATTTATGAGCTAATCCACTGTCTCGCTCCAGGTCTTTTCCTGTCCAGTTCATCCCTAAGGTGTCGGATGGAGTTAAATTCAGGGCTCTCTGCGTGCCAGTCAGGTTCTTCTACACTGATGTCCAAACATGTCTTTATGGAGCTTGCTTTGTGCACTGGGGCACAGTCATGCTAGAAAAGAAAGAGACCTTCCCAAACATTTGTCCACAAATATGGAAGCATGGCGTTGTCCAAAATGTCTTGATTGGCGCCTAGATGAAACAAAAACAGGCATCCCAATACTTTTGTCATTGTAATGTGTCAACAGCCACAAAACTCTTACTTACCGAAACGCCGTATTTTAATGACAGGCCTTGTAGAGTCTCTCCCGGTTGAACTTCATGTTCAATTCGTTTCTGTCTGACTGGTGACAAGGAGGAGGTCACTAGGCTGCCATAAGACTTCGTACGCTGGCCGCGGAGGAGCCCGTGTGCCCCTGTCAGGGAAGAGGCACGGTCCGAGGACATAGCGAGCTTTTGTGTGCGTCTACAAACTCTATAGCTAGGTCAGACTCGGCCTTATGGTTCTAACGAGTCTTAGCAAGTGAACGACACGATGTCTTATGCA
>JBBMFX010000007.1:8816266-8826589 GCA_037832545.1 Rhabdalestes septentrionalis | reverse complement strand
AAGATACCAGGCCTGGCTGTGTTTTTATAAAAGCACGAGCATAGCCAGATAGCTTAGCCTTGCATCAGCTTGTTAAACATGGATTTCAGTGACAAAAACGTGAACGGAAGAATGAGGTAGCTGTAAAGAAACTTTAATCCCAAACTGGATGAGTTCCAGTGTTGAAACTGTATTCTCAATGAAGGGCTCTGTCACGGTAATCTCACCCAGCAAACTGCTCCAAAAAGGCACCCACCGCCACACAGCCGAGACAGCACCGTTAAAGGAAAAAGCCTCACTCCTCCCTGGCTTCTGGTAAGTTAGTATGTGAATGCTTCATGATACAGAAACACCACATTCCAGAAAAAAATATCATGAAGTTACAAAGAGCAGAATAAGGATATCCTCAAAGTAAACTATTACTTATAAATCTTGAACATTGTATTAGTGAAAATGTTAATTCTCTCTGTATATTTAGAAATAGAGTGTCTACAGAGTGTGAAGTAAACATCTGTAGAACTTTGCAAACCTACAATCCCTCCTAACCAACTCGCCTTCACCAGACCACTCTCCACTCTGTGTTCACGCTAACCCAGTGGCCCTGTGCCAGCTTATTTTGGTGAGTTGCTGAGCAATGGGAATCAGATACTTTGTGGTATGGTCCTAGTGTAATCACATCTGTAATGCATGGTGACACATATGGTGATACTCCGGTCCAGGACTACCGTCCTTTCATACATAAAAGTAAAAAGTCATCTGAACATAAACGTCTGCTGGTGAAACCTAGGCTATGGTGAAATGGGCTCTGATGTGTTCCCAAAAGCCTAGTGCTGTATAAATGCAGATAGCAGTTGCTGTTATGGGGGCAGGATTAATGTGGTGTTAGCTCTTAGCCTGTCCAAAATTATCTGATTGCACCAGGGACACTTGTGTTTTGCCATCTAGGACCAAAGTAAGTCAGTTTCTTTATTTATGCCTACATATTTCTAGGGTTATCTTGATGCATGAGGCTTTGTGTGAGAGTTTGTGAATCTAACTGTGGATTTGCTGTGAGGGTAGGTACAATGGATTCAAGATCATGCGAAAGTCAGTGATGGATTATTGCCTGAACTAAGCTATAAAGATAAATTTCTTGCCAATTTGTCGCGCCTCTCACCCGCAATGTCACACATCTCAGCTTCTGTGGCGTTTTTCAGAGCTTCTTCTAATTCAGGTTCCAGCGTGATCTGATCTTCGAGAGGGATCTGTCCTGAACCAGGCTTTGGGATGAATTTCTTTCCTACAGACATAAACAGAGATTAGTTTCAATTACAGTTCCCCTCTACTATGCAGTTCTTTCATTACATTTCCTGGTCTACTGAGGAACTTGCTGCGGTACCTTTCTTCTCCCCTGTAAAGGGAACAAGATCTTCCCTGTCCTGATGTTCTAAAGCTTCTTTCTCCAGATGGTCTAGCAAAGCATGGCGGTCAAATGGCCCAGTAGGATTCTTCTTGGTCTGATCACGTTGACGGTAGCCAGCTGGAAGCATGGCGTTCTAGAATAAAGATTAAATGAAAATCGAAATATATTTTTCTTCCTTGCGTGAAACAAGAATCATCAGGCACACTGTTAAATATCAAACTTGTTTGGAGTCTAATCATTTGTATGCTATTATTGAATGTTCAATCAGTCTGAATTTACATCTGCCAGTGGAGCCCAATAATGATCCTTGTAGTTGTATACACTCTGAATTGAATTGTGTAGGCTGAGGAGCAAGCTAAACACTTATTGCATGGTGAGATATTCTGATAAATAAGTTATATCCTCTGTACCTCAGGGTCCATCTCCTGAAGCTCATAATCGAGCTGCTCCAGCTCCTCGGCGCTGAGCCCCTTGAGGATGGCATCCTCGTCGATGTCTCGAGGGTCACTCTTTGACATCTTGGCAGTCTGATCAAAGTCCTACTGCACACCACCTTCCCAAAGACAGAGAGCCCTGACAAGAGAAAGAAAGGTGCTTTAAAGGCACTGTGAAAGGAAAAAATAATATAGGGCTTGCATTTGGTGTAAATTGGTGGAAACTGGTGTGAAAAATAAAATAACCAAAAAAAAAACAAAATAAGAAAAAATACAATCAAATATTACATTTAAAATAAATAAACCTTTCGAATATGGAGCCTTTTCACTGTCCAGACTGTCTAAAGACAAAAAACAAGTATTTTATAATCAAAAATGTAGATGTTAGTTAAATACTCCAAAATGAATATAAATGATAGAACTAGGAACTTTTGTGCTCACCAGGCAATGGCATATAAAGAGGATTCCATATGACAGTGTACTCAAATTACAGCACATGGCACTGGCAACAATATTTGGAACTTACAAGATGGAACATATGAAAAGAAGACTCCACTGCTATCATCACGGAGAGGGAGAGAGAGAGGGAGAGAGAGAGAGAGGGGGAGAGAGAGAGAGAGAGAGAGAGAGAGAGTAATCTATTCTTAGTCTAAGAATGGCAGGCCTGAGTTTTGAGTTACAGTGGTGCGGAGCCGAGTTAGTGGTGTTCCCTCATTTATCAGAGTCTTACATACACATTCGCACTGCCTTCAGTGCTGCACACCCACTGGTGAGCACGTCTGATAGGAAACACCAGGAAGATCCACAGTTTCATACTACCACACCCAAACACAACGGCATTAGGCCCCCACCACACCCCGCATGGGGTCTAGGAACAAAACTGTGTATTGGCTGGAAGCATTTGTGAGCGCTAAATGTCTGACTTCATGCTAAGTGCAAAGCTTTGGTGCATTAGAGGAGCATTGTGTGGACGATCAGTTGCCCCATGTGTATGTAAGAACAAGTGCACTCAATCACTTTGTTTCTCAATACAATGACAGTAAAGCATCATATTTACTGATTCAAATATGTAAAAATTTCCATGTGAAGAAAATATATATTACATAAACACAGTTGTCTCTTTCAGTTTACTTATTTTTGGCAATGATATCTATGGATTTTACATTTTTTGTTTCAATTATTTGTCCTTTGTAGGCCTAAATCTATACTAGAAAGTATTGTACATTTTGGGATTAAGACAACATAATCATATATAAGCGAACATAATCATAATGTTCATATATACCTCATGTTATTTTAATCCATTGAACCTGACGTATCTGGACCATTTTCATGTAACTGCTACACTGCATGGACAAAATAATTGGAACACACCTTTTTTCAGGGTACTGTCCCTCATTTTCAGTGAAGGGCAGTCTTTATGCCTCAGAATACCAAGACATTTTAGACAGCCATGATTCCAAATGTGTCCACACACAGTTTGAGAAAGTCTCTTTTCTATTCCACCATGACTGTGCTCTGGTGCTCAGGACAAGGTCCATAAAGACATGGTTGAATGAGTTTGGCTTGGAAGAACCCAACTGGTCCACACAGATCCCTGACCTCAACCCCATCTAACATGTTTGGGACGAACTGGAACGGAGATCGTGAGCCAGTCTTTCTCATCCAAAATCAGCTCCTGACTGCTTTACAGAATAAATGGACACAAATTCCCACAGAAACTTCAAAATATTGTGGTAAGAATTCTAAGAAGAGTGGAGAAAAGTTGCAAAAGCTGCATGACGATTTATTAAAGTCGATGTATTTCATGTCATTAAAGTCCATGTTGTTGTAATGGTTAGTCGTCCCAATACTTCTGTGCATCTAGTGCATGTCTAAAACAGTGCCTCAAAATTGACTTTGTTGATGCATAATGCATTATGTATAATGATAATCAACAATTATTGTGGAATATCACTAATAGAGAGAGGTAAGGGTGGAAAACATTGCTGTAAAAATATATATGAAAGTTTAAACATTGTCTTCTTGTATGATAGGTGTGTATAAGTGGGTGGGAAAGAGAGTGAGAGTGAATGAATGTGGGTTATCAGTGTGTATATCATGTCTAGATGGCTCTAATTTGTTAAGCCAGTGTTTCAAGCAGAAGAAAAACAACAAGATAATATAATCAGAGCAAGCACAAACATGAATGCACATCTATTACGAGAGGTGATGAGTGGTGCAATCATTTAAGCGATATGTTTGATATTGTTATTTAATAACATTCCACATAATTACATTCTTTTACACACATATTATCTTCTAATTTTGTACATATTAATATGAAAAGAATATGTATTCATAAGAATAAACATATTCATTCTAAAAATATTACTATATTAATTCAATATTATATTAATATTCCAACAACACAAATAAATCTTCATATTCATATTACGTTTTTTACTTTAAAATAATCTTTCCGAAGCAATGTGGTTAATTTTATCCCATTTTTATTTATCTTCAATTCCAGAGACTTACAAGAATGGACTTCCTCAAAAAGATTCTTCCTCAAGGTTTTAATGGGATTCAAGTCAGGAAATTCTCAAGGCCATGCATTATCTTCACCATCTTTTGTAAGTTACCTCGTTATTGCTAATACCCAATGGGAATGCTCTTGTTATATATATATAATTTCCAAAGAAGCAGCTTATGTCATGCTTGCACCTCCATTCTTCAGTGTGTCTATTTTATTTTTGAAACACACTCTATATATGATGAGCTAACTGATTGTCAACAATTTCTATTTTATGAATTTATTTTCTATACATTGATTCCACTAATTAGTCTCGGCGCTTGTGTGTAAATTGTAGACACTAGTCAATATTTTTTATTACAGGTTTTTTACATGGGGTTTTGGGACAGAGATGAAACAGAGTTTCAAACAAAACAGAGTTTGAAATTGTTTTATTATGTTCTGTGTAACTGTTAACCTGGCTGCATGTCCTGTTTTTATATTACACATATTTATCAATACCAAGGCATAATGGAAATTACAAATATATTGTGTGTACATTTAAAGGTGATATGTGCACGGGGTGTATATTAAGTAGCAAAATAAATGTTGTCTGAATACCTGTTTCCCCTCACTTCAGTTCTGAACTGAGGGCATAAATGATAACCCTTCAAAACATTTGACATTGCTTTGTCAGAAGACAGGACAACACCAAAGACTGATGATATTATAAATAGGTATAAACCAGGTCATCTCCTCAATAAATACACCTCTGTCCTACTGGTCATGTGACATCTTTATGAGACCACCACATTTACCAAGTTAGAGTGGATGGCTCCCTGTCCTGTGCACCTGTTTACAGAGCTCCCAAGGCTCAAGGCTCCATTCCAAACAATAATAAGGTTTAGCAAAACACGGCATCCCACCTGTTGAACCATCTGGTTCTAAAGGTTTTTAATTTACTTCTTTCCATGTGGAATTTCTGCAATGCTACTGAGAGATAGGTAGGTTGTAGACAAACCAAAACAATTCTGCCCTGCTAGATCTGCCCCAGTCAGCTGTAAGTGCAATCATTGTAAAAGGCATCAAGGAGTAACAACAGCTAGGCCTATAAGAAGAACACTAAACAAACGGGTCCAAAAAGCACTACAGTGCATGAAAAATCATATATCCTCTGTTACGTCATTCTCTACAGACTTCAAAAGTATTCTGGAACATTAGTGTAAGAACTGTGCCTCAAGAGCTTCATGAAGTTTGTTTCTTAGGCTGAGCAACCGCATACAGGCCTAAAGACTCTGTGTGAAATGATTTTGGACATTGGAGCAGTAGAAACATGTTCTAGATTGAGGAATCACACTTCATTATCTGGCAGTCTGATGAATCAGGGTTTGGTCTAGGGGCTGTTTTTCAGAGTTTAGGCAAGGTCCCTTAGTTCCAGGGAAGCAACAGCTTGAGGAAGACCCTTTCCAGTTCCGGTATAACTGTGCCACTATGCACAAAGCAAGGTCTATAAAGACATAGTTTCAAAAGCCTTCACTGAGCCCTCGTCACATTGCAGCTGATCACTATTGGAATGTATTGGAATGGCCTGCAAGCTCATATAAGTCAGATGTCAACATAAGTTTATACATATAATGTATATCTCAATCCTCAATGTCAGCAGTTAATTCAATAATACAAAAATAAAAAGCAAATATTCTTTGGAAAAGGTAGAAATGATTACTTCATGCTAATGATCCCCACTCTGGAAAGTCGACCCCTCAGAAAGGATGTCTGAGGCCTGATCAAACATGGATCTGAATATTAGACGTCTGCCCAGATTAAGTCCGTAACTATGCTCTGCTTGGTAGATCTCCAGCTGACATTACTGTTTGAGTCATGCGATAAACATACAGTTAACTGTTAAATGTCTCAAACTGATGTCAGTAATAAAAGTGATAGTCCACCCACCATTGGACTCCAGGTTATGACTACTGAATGAAAATGATTCCTGTTTTTTCATTAGCATGAGGCATTTCACATTTTCCATATGAATCTAGATGAAGACATCCCATAAGGCTATATTTCCATTCAAACTATCACTTTAAAAGTAAATGAGGTCACACTGTGTATTAAGTACAGCTGAGAAACTGAAAACTCCCTGGTGGCTACTGCAGGTGGACTCTAAGCGAAGGTCAGGCAGTGGCACATGGACCTACAGAATTCACAGAACTCTTTTAATTGAAAATGTTCCGCCGAAGCACCCAAGTGTGCTTGTGCGTTAAAGGACCAAGGTTCTTCTCCAACTGACCCATCTCACAAAAGATTTCACACTATTTGTGGGTCAGCTCCTTCAGGTCTCACCGCCCAAGTGTTAAATTCCAAATCAACCCCAGCTTAATTTTAGCTTCACAAGTCAGCTACTTCCAACAGTGTAAATCTTGTCCCCAACCCTCATTTTAGCTTTCAGTGAAGTCCAGTAGAAAGGAGAGATCTCTACAAAAAGAAAACCTAAAAAAAAAGTAGTAACTGAGCTAACTTGTGTGACACTATAATTAAGAAAAAATAACTTTAATTAGGCTTCTAAATAATCTAAAGTTATTACATGCCAATTTACAACAAGGGCCTAGAAGTGTGCACAACATTTGAATACTGAACAACCAGTCTGAGGCTGAGCAGTCTTCAATGCAAAATGTAATGCATTATACACATTTCCAATAAGTGAATAAAACAGTACTCCGCAACAAAGCAGTGCGAGTTTAATACCTCACAAGCAAACTCAAAAATTGCAAAAAGGCCACATCTATACTGAACACACAATCAAAATAAATAAAGGCCAAAGCATTTATATAATTACAGATCAGACATACATTTACAAATTGTTGCAGAAAACAAAAGCGACTTTAACTGCTGCTACAGTATTTCCATGCCATAGTTTGAGTCTAATCACAGTAGGCAATTATAATCCAGGCGAACATTCAAATACACATACATTTAAAAGACTGTACTGCTCCTGTGTCAGGAGTTTTGTGCTACTCACCTGCACCCAGTGTCAGTGCTGAAGCTTACAGCAGGGATGACCCTGCCTTTGGAACTGGAGAGCCTTTCGCCCACCCCGTGTTCTCTCTCCACCCCCACCTCCCTGTTTAACACGCTTGCCTGCTTTCTGGGCAGTGATACTGAAACAGTGATACTAGCTGACACACACATGATGAGGTCAGCATGTCTTTTTTTTTTTTTTAAACAGTGAACATAAATTGGGGGGTGGGGGGTGGAGGAAAAGAGAGAAGGCGCGGGGTAGTTGGCATGTACTCATCACTTATTGAAACTTGGTGGGGTTTTTTAGATGTTAACGGTGACCTCTAGTGGAAGAATTTGGCAACACCATGATTGGTCGATTGAGGCAGGGAAAGGAGGCAGAAGTTACTTGAAGACCAAGATCTGCAGATAAGGAGCACTTAAGAATTACAGAGACAGTTCTAATACTACTTTTCTCAATCACATAATTTTAGGGTTTTTTTGTAGCGACAGCTGCCCTTTACATTGTGTACACATTAAAATGAATGGACCAATAAAATGGCCCAAAATTTTAATTTACCCACATTTAAATTTTCAAAATGAGATTTAAAAAATATATGGTTTTCTTGCTTGTGATTATATGCCCAAGCAGCATTTTAGGAGTGAAATCTCCATGCCCTGAACAAGGAAACTGGTAAGAAAGAACAGCTCTGAAATCTAAGAGATGTCCTTAACCCCAGTATTTTGTTCTTAAGTTATGTTTTCACTATGAATTTCTCAGAAGATGCAGCAAGATGGCACCCAGTGTAAGAGTGCATCTAATATAATTATAGCCATACCCACTTGCATTTTAAGCAATTTACTTTTGGAAAATGTTTGGTCCAACTTCTGAATTTCTGATCAATTAAATACAGCTGATGTTTCCAAACGGCAGAAACCAGCAGAATAGCAAATACAGTTCTAGAATGTTGACAGTGTGATAGGTGTGGTGTAATGAGCTACACCATCTGACATAAATACACATAAGCCTTAGGCACTGTGTGAGTGGGAGTCTATGGCCAAGCTGAATGTGACAGAATGTTCTTGTTGGAATCACCATTTAAGTTATCACACAGCATATAAGAAAATAAAAACGCAAACAATAAGAAACAAAACAGCCGAGCCCTGGAATACTTGATGAGCTCAGCAATCCACAGTTTTGTTCAACACATTCAAGCCTGTATCAGCAGTGGTGAACACTGTTAACATTTTTTTAAGGTTTCATCCATAAATAGCATTAAAATGTAGTAAATTAGTTAAAGTGCAACACAGTATAACATTAGTTTATCACGGAATGATGCTAACTATTGGCAACAAACTATTAAACGCTGCAAAACAGGAATTAGTACAATCAGCATCACCAAAGAAAAAAAAATTCCGCAATTAAAGCGATAAATTAAAGTGCACAGTCGGCAGACAGCCAACAGGTCAATGATTCTGAAGAATATGAAATGACAGATGCAGCTCTTTATTGAATTACCTGTATGACAGGTAAAAAATGTTTTTGTCTAACTGTCAAGGTTCAATTGTAGTTCAAATGATAGGTCACATGTGGCCTGTACACATTAAAATGACTCTTTGTACAAATAAGCTTTTGGCAGCAGGAAAAAAATGGAAAGTCTCTGGAAAAACAACTTTTCCTTGTTATTCTCTCTTGCCTCCTCTCCATCCTCGTGGGTCTATATTCCTTGTTTGATAACAATCTTCTGGCGCAGGCTTTTGGCAGCTGGCTCTGCAGGGAGAACAGCACCAGGGCATGGCAGGCCATGAGCTGCCACATACTTCTTATAGGCCTCACGGATTATCTTGAAGGCTCTCAGGTTAGCATAGGGAATGTCTGTGATGGGGTCGCGGTACAGAGCTGGTTTGTGAGTGACAGGGCACACTTCTCTCACAGGGATGCGGGGGGCAGAGGTCTTAGGAAAAAAGGACTGGAAGGTGTCCTCATCACTGAAGGTGATGTAAGTGCGAGAGCATCTGGCAGTTCCTGGTGGTGGAGGAGCAGAAACAGACGCAGGGTGGCTCGAGAGGGTTGCCTCAGACTGGGACAAAGCTGCAGTCCCAGTTCCAGGGCCAGGATGAGACTGCTGGGGATCCTGGTCCAACCTATAAACAAAAGTGGTTTAATTTTAGCTTCACAAGTCAGCCACTTCCGACAGTGTAAATCTTTTCCTCAAACTTCATTTTAGTTAAAAAAAACCCTCTGGTACTAAGTAACTGAGCTAACCTTAGTTACATTGTAATAAAGAAAAAAACGTAAGGCTACTACATGACAGCAATTACATGCAAATTTCCAACAGGGGCCTAGATGATGAGTGAAACTTAAGTTGTTCTGCAATAAAGAGTGCACAACATGTCTCATTTGACCATTTAACAACCAGACTGAGGCTGAACAGAACATTTTCATTGTAAAATGCAATGCATTATACATATGTCTAGTAATTGAACTGTGCTCAGCTACATTGCAGTACACGTGTAATACAGGAAACACAACCATCTTAAGGCTATATCCATTAAAATCACTAAAAGTCAGAGCACTTATGTAATTTTAGGAAACACTGTGGCAAAATGTGTTCTTTTTCATGCCATTTTTATGCAACTGAAAAACTGTAACCACTCTCATCAAAATTGACCCTAGTCAGAAAGACTGAAATCCACTCGCTATATGAAGCTCAAAAACTTTTGTATGGAGTTCACAACAAATTGCGTGTTGTTCCTCATTTCTGGTTTTTCCTGTTCTGTCCAGAAATGTCTGCTGCCTCAAAAAGCAATAGTTGTTGATTGTTCGACTTAGAGGAAGGCGCCGAGTGTCACTTGATGTTTGGTTTTGCAAGTCACGAACATGTGAATTATGATGTGTACTAAAACGCTAAAATCTTAAAGGGGTAGTTCACTCAAAAATGAAAATTTGATGTTTATATTCTTACCCCCAGGGCATCCAATATGTAGGTGACTATGTTTCCTCAGCAGAACACAAA
>JBBMFX010000007.1:8793404-8816166 GCA_037832545.1 Rhabdalestes septentrionalis | reverse complement strand
GGCCCTAATTACAAATATCAAAATAAATGCACTGTCTATTTACAATTTGGGAGCAGCTAAAAGAAGATATGGTACAACACTGTACATAACACACTATTCAGCTAAACACGCAACATTCAGATTTCAACACTCACTCGAAAAAAACAAAAACAAAACACACCTTTCTTCCTGCAAGTCCTGCCACCTTACCGGGAATAATACCGGCAACAATAAACGTACAAGACAATTATAACATTCATTGTCTTTCCTGTGGGTGTGAGAAGCATGACACTTGTATAAAGAATCCCACTTTTTATGAAGATAACTATGACTATGCTGTTGAAGAGTTCTTCCCTGAATATATACTAAATATATGTACCATGAGATCACCTGTTCTAGAGGATTACTTGACCCTACCCATTTTCATGAAAAATATTTAAAGGAGGGACTAACTATAGTTAAGGGAATGTAATCTAAGAGTTCAGGGATTAACACCCTCTGGTTCAGGTGTATTTTAGTAGGGAAATAAGTCCAAGCAATATTTCTTTAATCAAGACCTGAACACAGACTTTGGTTTCCCATAGCACAAAAGCCAGCTTACAAAAGTCACCTCATCTCATCTGACTTATCTCTAGTTGGAAATCTAGCCATGTAAACTATTAGCTGAATACAGTCATTCAGTGTAATTACTCTATGTTACATTATCACACGACCTCTGTCTCTCAACGTACCCATGTAGTTTTTCTGCTTAACGTCCAACTTTGTTGCTGTGATAGCCCGACTGACTGAAAGCTGTTAAAATTTAGCCAGCTCTATACTACAGGAAATAAAATCTACAATAACATTTATTGTACATCAGTGCCCAAGTCCACGAGCCTGGGTTTTTTCACATATCCATTCAGTACAAGGCTACATGGCTTTGTGAAACCATGTGAAATCAGGTGCCCTGAAGCTTCAGGAACATATTCAGGTTTGTGCTGGGTCAGTTCCTTAATTTAAGCACTTTTGATTATCATGGCACATAAATATACATTTTGCTTTACTCTCATACTAACATTAGCCTGTTGATGTGCTGATCGATGTTAGTAACAGAAATTCAAATAGCACATACATTATTTCCTCAGTTCAAAACGAACATTTACAGAGGTGGCCAACATGCATTTGGTGCCAAAATGACAAACGTTACAAAAAATGAAAACAAAAACAAAACAAAACAATCTAAAGTTGAAAAAAAAAACAAAGAACAAAGAGAGTCCCTATGGACTTGTGAATGTCATTGGTTTACTGATTAGGTATATAACTACAATTTCGGTAGCCTCCAAGGTTTTGAACAAAGAGTTTGATCTCATTCATGGAGGGGGTAAGTAGATCATAAAGTGCATTTAAGTCCAGGGAGGCCATTCACCTTGACTGGCCCTTCACTGAACTGATTGCTCCCTACCCAGATGTGTGAGGCTGGGTCAGTGAGGGGGGGCAGAGGGTGGTGGATCAGGCTAGAGCTGTTGAGATGGAAGAGGAGGGTAACCTAAGCCTTACAACCCCAAATATAAAGCAAATAGTGCACAACTAACCCCGGTGGAGCTTGGAAGCTGAGGAGAAAGGGTTGGGGACGGGGTCACTCAAGACCTGAGGTAGTGATTAGCCAACCAGTTTGCTTGTGACTAAAGAGGACTTTCTCTGCGGCAAGTCTTGCGGAGTTGGAATGTGGTCTCCGGTGACGATATTCTTTTCTGGACCAGTCGCTGCTGGCAGCTGCTTGTTCTTCATCTTTGCCTTGGCCATATTGTAGTCACCTGAATCAAAGTACTTTTGCTGAAAAAGGTTAAAAAGGAAATAAAAAGAATGATATTGAATGAGTCTAAATAAACTTCAGTTTTATTATAACTGAAGGCTAATTTGATGAACAAAAGATTGTAACATGTTCCATGGTGACACCTACTCCTTTCTGAAGTCTTTTCATCAAAAAGTCTGATCCTCCTGGCTTCTGGCCTAAGTTAGGATACTTAGCTTTTAGTTTGGCCTCCTCTGTCCTCACAGGATTTGAGTTGGGGTCCTGAGATTCCTGGAGAGAGAAACATGATCAACTGTGAACACCACAACAACATTACCACAAACAATACATGTGGGTTTTTTTCCCAATTTTATATACTTTTTTAAATATATATAAACCATCTTCTTAAGTGTGGTTGTTTGATTAGATAAAAGATAAAAAAAAGAACCAGAACTGAGATAAGGTCACATGTTCAGACAACCCTAAAATATGCCTGCATTCATGACACAGACATGACACAGTCAGCTTCTTGTGACTAATACAAACATTCTACGTACAAATTGGTTTGGCATTGTCACTCCAGGGTCACTTTGACATTTTTTGTCCCAGCTTTCCCTGTGTAATGGACGTGAAAGCTTAGGACTGTTTTCAATAAAGCCAAAAGTGCAACTGGCCACTGAAAACCATATTCAAATATTGCTTTTAACTGTCCAAGGAAAACAAATACACACACAGCTACTCATCATGAAGTATTTATAAGTCATTAAATGAGCAGAAATCACAACAATTTTGATAAATTATGTTTTGAGTTTACTATGCTCGCTCACATTTGGCTTACACTGTTAGCCTCTTACTTACGGCTACTAGGCTGTGTTTGAACCAACACCATAATACAAGGTTACATCACTGTCAAAGGAACGGATCTGTATAATTGATATTCAAAGGACCCCTGTACAATTGATATTGCTCAGCGTTTTTTTTAGGCACAAAGTTTTGAAAAGGTTTAGGTTTTTGCAAACGATGACCAACACTGTTTAAGAGGGTCATCAGCATCAGAGCAAGACCTAGAGCAGAAACCAACACACCTGACAAACAGGTTTCAAAGCATTCACCTTAATAACTGCAACACTAGGTGTAACCGATGTTCTGAACCAAGTTTCTGTCCTGATAACACCTTACAACAACAAAAGATTAAACCACATAAACCAGCTCCATGTGTAAGCTCAAATTGATCCAGAAAATCTTATGTTCAGGTATACCTATTGCTTTGTGTTACAATCTGTGTATAACCAGTTATCAAATATGTTCAATTGGTTATACACAGATTGTAATGCCATAGAAAAGCATTGCAAAAAGAATGGGATGCTTTGGAGAACACAAATCAATGGCAAGCAAAGTCTGAACTAGAGGGGTGCAAAGCTGTCCAGCGTTAGGCAGTGGAGCAGCAGAACAGGAGTGACTGAGACCCTTTCAATATCTTTGGAATATGATACTAGTTTGGGACCCATAACTCATCATCCAACATTAGTGTGTGAAGTGTTCATTTGTCATTTGTGAATACATCACAGCACACAGTGTGACATTCACCTGTGCACTTAACCTACATACCAAGTTAAGCAGTGGGCAGCCAGGAACACAGCACACGACAGTACCTTACTCAAGGGTACCTCAGTGGTGCAACTAGCTTCTTGGGATTCAATTCAATTCAAATCACTTTTGAACACACAACCTCCTGATCACAGGGACAGATACCTAACCACTAGGCCCCAAATGGACATAAAGCTTTGGTGGCTGAATGTAATCAAATCCTCGCAGAAACCTAGTGTGAAGCCATCTCAGAAAAACAGAGACAATTACTGCAACAAAACTATCAATGCCATTGAAATGGTGGAATGAGCAGGTGTCCACAAACTTTGGGACAGAAAGTGCAAGTGGATGTCCAGGGTTCTGAGGATTCACACCCTCAGTGGAGATGAGAGGATAGATAACACCAGGTTTGCTGATTCACTTGAACCTTTGACAAGAAATTTATGAGTGTCTATATTCAGCACCAAGTAGAAAAACAGCTGCAATTGGTCGACGGTTTGCATGAACCCTCACTGTCAGGCTGCAATGGGCTGCGATGTTCACTGACACAGAAGCACTATATAATCCAAAACTCCATACATACAACCTTTTGACCATCTTATAGTACATATATACTTGTGTAAGCAGAATAAAGATCAGGGAGTCTTACACAACAACCCAGAGATTTAAGGTATGCAACCTCTTCTTCAAATATACACAGATAAAGGACGTAATGGGGCCTATCATGATGTAACCCAACACAGTGCATTCATTCAATACCAGACAACTTTAACCACACGGCAAGCTGCAGAAGGGATCACTGATTGTGGCGAAAAGATCTCTCAGTGATCTGGAAGCCACTGCAGCTGAGAATGAACCAAATACTTGTTAACGACACTGTTGACATCTGAACGAACCTGGACCAGTTCGAGTAAGGGCTCTTTTAAAGCCTTATCATAGCCACACAGACGCCACCTGACTAAATGTGACATCTAAACATTAGTGGTATATATCTGTATATATATATCCATAATTTGGCTCTAGGTTACAGGGACTTTAGTTACAAACCAGTACAGCTAGCCCGTTAGCATAGCTGTTTGCTATTCTGTCGAGCAAAACATTAATGCACAAATGAGCACCCACCTGTGTGTCTCCACACTGCTCCGATAACGTCTCGGTATCCTGGGGAACTGATGACATTGCTGTTATAAAGTAAATAAAGTAAAAAAAATGCGAGTAAACCGATAGATAATCGTTAAGTTAGCTCCTCCAGTCTGATCAGCCCGCCCACGGAGTGTGCGCGCGCGTGCGTGTGTGTGGATGTGTGTGTATGTGTATGTATGTACGTGTGCCCAAGAGCGTGAGTGTATGCATGTGTGTATGTGTATATTTGTATGTATAGATGTGTGCATTAGAGTGTGTGCATACATATGTGTATGTGTGTGTGTGTGTGTGTGTGTATGCATGTATGTATGTATGTATGTTTGTGTACCTATATGGAATATTATAGCCCGAAAAATAAAAAAATGTGGTACGAACACAATTTATCTCAAACCGAATAATTTTTTTTACATAGTCTACTTATTATTTTTTACAAGATGTCAGTAATATCAAGTGTTTAGAAACTAGTGTTTGCATTTCTTTTGAGTTTTGTAAATAATGATCTCTTATATTAACTCTATAATATCATAGTAACCAAATTAAATGTAGTTAACTGACAAATTTTTCCTGTAAAATACATAAAAGTGATAAAAAATGTTTTTTAAAAAATAGCATTAACTTAAGCGTATTGAATCAGTAAGTTTTTAATGTTTAAGCTACAAAAATGAGATATTTATTTTGAATTGAATAGTTATTTGTATTATTGGTCGCACCACATTATATTTTGACATTAAATTACAAAAAAATTACAAATAACACTTGATTTTTAAAAATAATATTTAGGTGTTTCTTCATTGACCCCTTTATGTATTTGTAAGTGTGTGTTCATGTGTATATATTTTTATATGTGTGTGTGTATATGTGTGCCTACGAGTGCATGTGTATGTGTGCGTGTATGTATATGTGTGTTTGTATCGGGTGCAGTTTGTAAAAACAGCTTCACAAATTTTTAGATGTAATTTTTTTATAATTTAGTGCAATGTTCACACAATTATCACACATTTAGATCTACATGTGTTTAAAAAAAAAACAATTTTTGTTTTGTTTTTTTATTAATTATTTTTGACATATGACTTAATGAACATCTTGTTCATTTATTAACTGTTTTTGCACTGTTCATGTGCAGTAATGGTCACAATAATCAAAAACATGACCATTCAGCAAGGACAATGATAGAACTGATGAATTATGCTGCCCTGTCAAAAAAGGCTTCCAAAGCACAAATCGAAAGCTGAATCTATCGATTCATACTGCTCTGTGGAAAAATGTTCCATTGAAGTTATCCAGTATCCGAATATCCCATAGCACAGATTTGGGGCATGGCACTGTATTGCAAGACTGTGGAACTACACAAGTGTGTGGGGGGCATGTCTCCTCCTGCTGTAAGGGTTCTGGTGCTGAAGTGCTGATATTCATAAATATTTCAAACCTACAATCAGACAATCTGCCTGTAACATGTTTTTGTGTTAAACAATGCTTTGCATCTTTTTTGCAGGTTTTTTCATTCACTGAGACAAAAGTTTTGTGGTCATGTTATTCAGTAGCTGAAATGTCTCCCTTTTGTATTTGATTACAAAGCTACAAAAGTGTTAACTGAAAACTGAGCCAAAAATTTGAAAGATTTGCAAATCAATTACAACCTGATAGTTAAAAAAAAGCATAAAATCGTTAAAAAAGTAACTGCATTTATAAGCATACCAAATTAGCCATGCTCTGTTCATTTGTATTAAAAAGGTTTAAGTAAAAAAATGACAAATCTGCCGAATGGAGATAGGGAGCAATAAATTCTCAGCAGGGCAGAGAATGTACAGTGTTTCAAGTAGAAGGGTATTTACATAGATAATTAAATACTGAGTTGTTTGTTTAAGACAGAAATGATATGCCGTGTGTATGCACTGTGATAGAAGAGAGGGAGATAAACATAAAAAAAATAGTATTGTTGTTTTTAGAATGCTATAAATGACTGTGCATTACTTATAATATAGAGAAGATATTTATGGCCAAATGTATTGGGACACCTATTCTTCAAGGTTCTGGCTAGACCCCTTACCACTAGCAAAGGCCAATCTTAAAAACTAAGCATACCAAGACATTTTGGGCAACACCATACTTCCAACTGTGTAGACAGTTTGGGTAAGACTAATTTCTAATCCAGCAGGTCTGTGCCCCAGCGCACAAAGCAAGCTCCCTAAGAATGGTGGGATACGTTTTGTGTGGAAGAATTTGACTGGCCTGAAACAGAGCCTTGACCTCAACCCTGTCCAAAATCTTTAGGATTAACTTGAATGACCATCCAACATCAGTGCCTGATATCATAAACGCTCTACAGAATCAATAGGCAGAAATGTCAAAACCTTGCTGAAAGCCTTCCAAGAAGAGTGGGGGCTGTTATAACTGAAAATTTGGACCAACTCCATATTAAAGTGTATGTATATGAATGAAATTCAATTAAAATCCCTGCTGGTGTAATGGTCAGGTCTCAAAATACTTTTGTCCATTTCGTTTATCACCGTCTGCATTGAAGTGAAAGGCTAAAATGGCGGTGGAGAATAGCAGCGTTTGTCAGATTGGCTGATTTATAAGACATTGCGGACAACATTTTTCTTCACAGTTGTTATGTAGATCAGAGAAACTAGCAATAATATTATTTAGCAATAATCCTCTGGACTTCCTACCTTCACAGACTGGCGGGAATCTCTGACGAACGGTTCACCTGATCCAAAAAACAGTAAACTATAACATTATTTTTCTTTGATAAAACCAATATATTTGTAGTGTGGTATTTGTACCACATTTCGAAGTAGAATTGACTGGCCATTAAAAAAAAAATTGTAAGCCAACCCTAGTAACCCTTGTCAGTTTAGCATAGTGCTAAACTTTTTATCAAACGGTTAATGTTAACAAATCACAGCTAACTCTGGTGTTTAATAATATGTCAAAAATGCTTTTAGAGTGATCACTTTTAGCTTATGTCTCATGCTAAAAGTTAAGGTGAGGTTTAATTATGTCACTGGCTGTTTGGTGATTGTGGCTTGCTAACCTAGATAGCTACGCTATCTGGACAAAATTATTGGGACATACCTGATTTTTAAGATAATGTATAAAATAATGTATGCCGTGGGATTTTTTTATTAGTCATTAGCATACTCGAAGATAAAAGACAGTACGATTACAAAGAATAGGAAAGAGTAGTAAACAGTAGTGCAACACAATTATAACGACATTATTGTGACTGTGTGTAAGATTTGTGCTGTACCAGCAGATCAGTAGTTCTGCGTGGTTATGAAACTGACTTAGGTTTGGCCCCAGGCCCCTTAACTCCAGTGAAGGGCTTAATCGTAATGCTTCAACATACCAAGACATTCTGGACAATGCAATGCTTCCACATTTGGAGACACAGTTTGGGCAAGACCTTTTTCTATTCCACCATGACTGTGCCCCATTGAACAAGGCAAGGTCCGTAAAGCAAGGTTAGAGCACTGACCTCAAACCCATCTAACATCTTTGGGATGAACTAGAAAAGAGATTTTGAGCCATACATTCTCGTCCAACATCAGTGTCTGACTCTCATAGATTCTCTACTGAATGAATGGGCACAAATGCCAAAAGAATTAGACCATGACGGTCCACATAATTGTAAAGAAATGCTGACAATATTGCAATTTTGCAGGTGTTGTGTTGACCAAGCCTTCAAAAGACTTGACACGACGTTCCTGTCATGTCCTGTGAGCAACGGCTGCGGACTCATCAGGCAAGTTAACTTAGCTGGCCGTGCATAACCTTATTCTCAGAATTGGGTCCCTGATTTTATGTCATATTTTAAATTACATTATATTTCTGAGATCATAATACATTAATTTTACCATTATCCTATGTGGTTTACACATGCTCATTTAGTACTCCTACACAAGTGTCATGTCACTGACTTTATTAAGGAACTGAGGAAAATTATATATAACATCGCAAGACTTTGCAAGTACATGATAAGGTGGCACAGATGGGCTTTTTGCTGTCTGAACAGCGCTAAATCAAATGAACGGAACTAGTATATTTCTATAAAGAAACATGCAGTTGGCCAGTGTTTTTTCAGTTCTGGCAGTTTTCACAGTATGCTCAAAAAGGCATAAAAACATCTTTGTTACAAAGTTAATGACAAAGTAATAACAAACAATATTATATTGCCTTACCCTCGTTTTTAATACAAAGTTAAACATTCTTTATTCAAATAGATAACTAGAACAAACAATGAATTAAACAGACCCATTTTTGTCTAATGTGTCTAGCATTTGAATATTTGGAGTGTATGGAGTGGAAAAGAAGCAGAGACTGAATGATATAGATCTAGATATTTACAGGTTTGCCGTTAGCCTGTCAAGAACATATATTTTTTTAAATTAGCTTTCAGTTGTCTTTTGTCTTGCATTTTATTAGAATGGCTTTAATTTATGTGCATTTGTGTTTATTTTCAGGGTTCTTCTCAGGTGCTTCCACGTGTAGTTAGCACAGAGCAACAGTCATTGGTGGTGGTTAAGAAACTACTAGCAATTGCTGTATCCAGCATCACTTATCTACGAGGTCTTTTCCCAGAAAAAGCTTATGGCAGCAAATATGTGGAGGGTAAGATTTAAAACAAATAACTATTTCAAAAGGATTGTGGAAGATTTGAGTGAATACTCTTATTAATACTATGTTTAAACTCCACCTTTCATTTTGCTACGGTTTTCTAAAACACAAAAAATACACAAAGCACAAATATAAAAACACAAAAATCTAAAATAAAAAGTAAAACCGCTTAAACAAGGAGTCACAAAAGTTAAAAATAGGTAAAATAATTTAGAGTTGTTTTCTCTCTAATTAGCCTTCAGCACCACCAGTATACTAATCACCAACCTGAATATCTGGCATGATCTGCACATGTTTCTTTAATTGTTCAACTGTTCATGAGTTGGTAAATTTCTCTACAGTACACAATTTCACCTCAAATCCCTGAATGGTGAATGAATTATGCAGAAAATGTGTAAGGTTTTGCTTTAATTCATATCCATGTGTGCTGTCCTCCACTCTACAGAACAGAAAGTGATGATTCTTCGAGAAGAGAGATCTTGTCCTGGTGCTACTCAGATTGTACAGTGGTCAGTATCAGTTGTTAGTATTTGGAAGTTTGCCCTTAGACTGGGACACACTGCTGCTAAATTAGATGGAAGCATTATATACAGTATGGCAGAAATTACATTGTAATACTTCATGACATTCTCATAATATAAAATAAATATATCACAGTAATGTTTTAAAATTTGTTGGAATAAATCACAGCCACCATTAGGGCTACATTTAAAACCCTACAGAAATTCAATTCGATGTATGACAGTTTACTGCACTAAATCTTGCAATAAACAGGACTAATCATGCAGTCTTTGTAGTTAAAACCCTCCTAACAACATGCTATGGAGCCTGACTGAATAATAATGGCCTAATATAATAGTAATAAAATCTTTTGATGAGATTGTATTGATTGCTTTGTATTTGAGCTTTAGATTAAGGTGGCATGTAATGTAAAATTTGCACCAGTGTGCTTCATGGAAATGCAGCTTGAAAAATAGAATATGCTTTAACCTTCCAGTCAATATCATTTTGAAAAATTGAATGAAATATAGAATGTAAGACCTACAGGTGTTTAATTTACAAATATGTAATAATATGCATATCATTTGAAAGGGTATATGGAAGAATGCAACATTGTAGGAGTAATACAAGTTCTTTGCCAAAATCACAAAGAGAATGCCCACTCAGACATACTGCAGTCTTACTGAACATTTTGGTCTAGGTTCAAGTTGATAATTTGAGATTCTGAGACAGTTTCTGAAGATTTGTTCTGACTGTAACTCACTCAAACATACAGGTTGCAAGGATGCTTTGATGCCCTACAGAAGAGATATGTGAGTCAGTCATTACTAATACTGGAAATTCTGGAAATCACCTCAAATACATAACCTGCCAGTAAAGTTATTTGTGTGCTCATTTTCCTTTTCCATTTTTCCATTGCATATTTTATCAGCTCCGTATGGTTTTATTATCTGTGAGTACATTTGTTTGAAAATAATTATCAGAATATTTAATACATATGTCAGTATTTGAAATAACATTTTATAACTTTTGTTGTCCTAGATCTATTCTGATCCAGAATTTCCACAAGTAGGTTTTGCATGTTTTTTATTACTATTAATTTTCTTTAGCAGATTGATGCTATCATAATTTGGGAATAAAGATAAATGATGGTTGACATTTATACTCTCAGCAACAACAGATCAGTAACTGAGAGTAATTGCATAAGCAGAGAACAGGACTTTTCCTGTTCTCTGCCTATCCAGTTTTTATTTTCTGTGTGCTTTTTGCAGTGGAGTATCAATCAGCATTGTGAGAGATGCCTGCTGTAAGGTATAGACTAATAATTTCTGTCACATGCAAATGACAATATTCTATACCTGGTTCTCATTTTAGAAAGTAACAGAGTGCTACCAGTTCAGAATTCAGTACACAGAGAAGGGGCCAAAGCTTGATTTTGAAAGGTGATCATTTAACTTATTTAAAAGTGTTGTTCAGTTCTGAAGCTGATTCTTGGTACTTTGTGCCAGATAACATTTAAATATTTTCACACATTACATGATTAATACTAAGAAACTAGTAGCCATAGTGAACATTCTGTATTGAAAATGTCCTGTCTAATATGGCCAGCAAAAACCAGAAGCGTGTGACTAAGATGGACTGCAATGACATAAAGAAAGCAAGTATTCTGCTTGTGCGAAAACTGTACACACTAATGCAGAATCTCGGCCCACTTCCTGACAGCGTTTGCCTCAATATGAAGCTCTCCTACTACGATGAAGGTACATTAGAGCTTGGTCAATGATAGTCAACCTGCACAGAAAGAAAATGAAATAAACATGCCCTCTTGAATTCATAGCTAAAGTTCTCCAGAGATTTCAGCAGTGCTCTTCTAATTTTAAGTTTTATAATGTAAACATTTTACCTGTTTACCCACTGACTTGTCCGACAGTGACACCAAACGACTACCAACCACCAGGATTTAAGGAGGGTGACAACAGTACATTGATGTTTGAGAAAGAGTCAGTAAATCTCTCCATGGGAGAAGTGGTTACACCTTTCCACACCCTCAAAGTAGATGTCACCACTGAGAAAGAGAGACTTGAACAGGTGCTGTTAGGGGTTATAAAATGTATACAGATAACAGTAACAATAAAATGTATCTTAAGAAGTGTAGCAAGACTGAGGCAAGTTTTAAATTATGAAGCTGAATTTACAGCTTCAGCCAAAGGTAATAATGTCTTAATTATTGTGTTATTGAATTAGTTTCAGCTTGAAGCTATGTAAAATTGTTTGTGTTTTCAGGTAGATGATGATGAGCCAGTATGTGCAAGAGATAGGTGGGCCGTGAAAATGAACGGAGAGGAAATTGTATCTGTGTCAAAAGTTCAGAAGGTGAGGGGCACTTTCAATTTGGTAGTTACTGTTGATTTTATATTTGATTCAAACTTGCTTACATCAGACACATTTCATGCATTGTGTCCTTTATATTAACAGGAGTTTGTGTCCACCGAAAATCTAGTAAATGACACCTGTATCGAAAATTCAGGTGAGCTGTCTCAGGGGTAATGTTTTCCCATTTATCATTTATTGTCAATTTCATAATCTACTAATGTCATCTGTAAGTAAGGAAAAAGTGACAACATAATCCTGTCCAAGGATGTTGATGAAAATTAATGACATACAGATTTTATGTATTCAGGTGAAATTATGGTTGATGAAGCTGGTACGAGTGCTGCTACAATTTCACTGTTAATTCACATATTAAAAAAAGGGTGGCTGCACTTTTAGTCATCTTTAAGTGTTTTGACCTTTACACAGGTATGAGCAAAGAGGAGATGCTGGAGAATTCACAGCTTATTCAGGTAACCATACAGTTATATGTAGTTTTATATTGAATGTTTCCTTAGGAATTTCTGGCTTCATCTTTTACTTTGTTCTTCTTCTCATAATGAAGCTTCTATTGCTCCCTTTTGGCTCCTTGCTCTTCTTACTGATAGAATAAGCAGATTTAATGCCAGTGATGCACTACCAACTTTGGAGAAATCAATTCTCCCATCAGTAGAGGACAGTCAATTAACACTGTAGGACACAAAGTCAGATTGTGGAAGCTTCAAGTTTTTGTTTATACTGCAAACAACTCAGAACTCTTTAACAGTAAACACTGTAGAGAAAATTGAGGAAAAATATAAAGAGTGAACACTTCTCAGAACTGTGAATACTAACACCATTCCAAGACTTTTGAAGGAATGATTAAAGAAGAAGTGCTTTTAAATCAAACTTCTTTAAGTAATTCCCAAAGGCTTCTAAAATATATCAAAATTTTGTTTTAGAATTCTAAAAACTGTGATGGAATGTTTTTGGTTTTTATTTTCCTCCCTTGGCGGTACACAGATAAACGAAACTAGTATGAGAAGAATACAGGCTTTTAAGCTAATTGATAAATAACTAATCTAATTGATAAATACAACCTCTTTGTGAGTACCCTACATGTATAAATTCTCAGTAACTTAAAGATTAAATGTTTTCATGTTTTGTGTTTACTGTCTACTTATAACACCAGTGGAGTTCTGTGTGCGTCATGGAAATTTAAAGGGAACTCATGATTCTTCATTGGAAACTCATGGACATCGAAACTCAGAATTTCAACAAATCTTATTAAATTTGAGCGCATAATATTCCTGAAATTAACTTTTTTCTGTAAGAAGTATTCAATATTAACATGTTTATTGATTACAAATATCTATAAAATGCATATCAAAATATTCAAAAAACATAAATATACAGCCAATAGTGGTCCTGTGGGTCAGAAACCAGTGCCTAGATAAATGATAACCAAATAAAACACACTGACAAGAACATACAAGGAAATGAGAGAGACATTACTGCTGATATATAGACTGGGAAACTGAAAAGGGAGGTGCAGCATTTATCATTCATGCCTTTTATTGTGCATTTAAACTTGTGCATTTGCGTAATTGAATTTTGTTTTTGTTTTTTTTACATTTAATGGGGACATATTATGCATTTGATTTCCATTGGAGTCTCTACTGCTCCTATAAGTGTGGAAAAAAAACATCCGTCCCTTTTCTGTGAATCAACTGAAAGATTTTGGTGTCAGGAATCATATGCTCCTATTAGCCGTTTTAAAGGCTCCTCTGTTGTGACTTCAGGATAGAGACATTTGCATAGAACAACCCAGCACTTTCGAGGCCCCACCCACTAGAATAGCCGAAGATTCACCATTTTTGTCTACTGGTTTTAGGAGCAGGCATAAGACGATAAGCGCTGTTATTTTTGGTTTTTATTTTATTATGATAAATACAACCTCTTTGTGAGTACCCTACATAAATTCTCAGAAACTTAAAGATGTTCTTGAAATGACGATAAGCGCAATGGCTACAGGCAAAGGCAGATCACTCATGAAGTGGTGTGTTTATCCTGCTCTGGGTCTGATTCGGGCAGCGCCTCTGTTTCATGTGTGTTAAAACAGCTTTAGCATGGAATGGGTGGGGCGTGACTAGTAACACTTATTGCAATAATTTTTTACAGAGCCCTTTAATGGCTGAAAGGGACTTAAACTGTCAAGAAATAACTTAATGAACATGTTTTGTATAACCCATAGGCTTTTTATAACTGATTATAATAAGTGAGTTTTGCATAATATGTCCTTTTTTGTGAATTAAAGTAATTCAATTAGATTTTATCATCACATTTGAAAAGTTGTGTAGCAACTCAGTGGGCTTTTATCTTACTTTAAATTTAGAGTCATACAAAAAATTCCAGCATTAGTTTAGAACATTGAAAACTTGGGAAAGATGTTTGAAAAAAACTATTCTTTAGCATTCTTCATCAACAACCAACAGTTGATTAAATTCTCTTGTATGAGACAGGTGGACACACTTGTGAAGAGAACGGCTGCTCTTGAAGTAAAAACCAGAAGCGGGCGTATACTCAAGTCCTCAGTAATAAAAACATTTTCACTTACATAATATTGTTATTGTATGATGCTTAGAACCTTTATATGTTGTATTAAAATATTAAAGTGTGATTTATTTTAAAGGATTTATATAAAGATGTATTTGTTTGGGATTGTAGAGCAGAGAAGCAGTTCCAGTGACCCCATCCAAACCCAAGAAAGAGGTAAACTTTAGGCCTAATGCATGTGAGTCCTCGTAAACCCTTGCTTAAGACTGTCCCACATAGAAACCTGTTTTCTCATCTGTAGGTTTCTCATTTTGAGTTTCCACTTAGTCAAGAACCTCAGCCAGCTGCTCCGAAGAAACGCAAGTTTAGTGTGCCTAAAGAATGCCACTGACACTTCCTCTATCCCTCTAAGTGAGATAATTCATATATAAAGATATGTTCAAATAACAAAGTGGTACCTTTTTTCTTTAGGAAGTTCATTGTATGAATTGCACACATTTAACTGGCTTGGCCTGAATTTTAATGCTTTTTAGTTTTTTGTGCAAAGACACTAGGAAGTTTCTATTTTTTTTTACAAGCTTAATATTGATTCAGTTCATTTCAAGTGTGCAGCAAATAAAAGTCTTGTTCATTTGGACTAATAAGCACAAAACATGTTTAAGAATAATAAGCACATGTATCTGTGTTACTTGAGCCCTTTTGGAAATAAATTATTTTGTTCAAAATGAACAGAGTGGGTTGTTCCAATTTATCTTGACTGTAGACTGGGGACATTCATGATAGTCCACAAGGTGGCAGCAGGTCACATTATTTCTTCAAGAAATCAAGTGCAGAGACAAAACAAGACATGGGGTGCATTTGAAATCGCTCCCTATTACAGAACTAATAGGTCCTGTGTACTGTGTAAGCCATGTTGTATTGCTGTTTCATTTCTCAATTTTAAAATCCCACAGCCATTCAAGCTCCATTCTTCAGTCAGTTCACTATGTTGCAAATGCCGTATAGGGAATAATAAATGAGATAACAACACACCGTTCCAGTTGCAGCGTTAGGCTGTGATGTGGTTAAAAATAAACCAGTAGCCTCCATTTTAGCTAGAGTGGAAATGCAGTGTTTGATTTTGTTTGTATCACAGTATCATTAGCAACTCAGTCTAAAATATATATTAGGTGCAAAGCCTTACTGTTTCTTCTTTTTAAAATATTAATTCTTCTGTGTTGTTTATCTTTTTTCCTGCTGGTCGGACACGTCCAGATGCACTACTCTGGTCTACCACAGATCAATACTGCCACAAATTAGTCATGCATGCACACACAGACACATAGAGTGAACACCAGAGTTCATTAAATAATCTATAAACTCACATGCTAGAAATACCCAGTGCTCCTGTACTGCTGTGCAACCTAGCTTTTAATTGTCATCTCAGAGATTTAGAAAAGTAGTTGGATAACCAGCATACATTTATCATCTGTTTTTGCTGCAAATCATTGATAGCACTGAAGAAATCTGGATTCAGTTGATAGTCCATGGTCGGTTTGAGTGGTCATCTGACAAAATGTGAAAATGAAGACTTTTCTAGGTGTCTTGCACTTTTGACTATAGAAGTGTTTGTTGTGGTTGTAGAGTTTGAGTCTAGGACTGTGAGCTGTCAGGCTGATTAGAGACAGCAAAGACCCCTCAGTCTGTTCACACATCTGAGCTGCTGTCAGGCCATGAGGGGGAGGCAGAGTGTTATTACCCCTCAGGGCTTCTGCCCCAGGAGAGCAAAGGAGCTCTGGACATTTAGCAGGGGACCCTGATCCCGTGACCTTGCCAGAAGGGCAGCAAATGTTTTGCTGCTGATTAGTAATTCTTCAGTGCAGCAGCCTGGCTAAATCTTATCCCCCCCCAGCATGCCTCAAACGAAGAAGAGACCATGGGCTTTACATTAGGATCTAGAGACTATGCCCTAGTTTAGTATAGAGCAGTAGAGGCTACTAAACATAAAGATCTTGAAAAAAGTTTTGCTGGACTTTTACTATAGACTGACTTGAGGACTGAAATGATTGAAATGATGTTTTCATATTTTGTTTCATTAATAGATCTCACTACTATGAGGCATTATGTTTAAATCACTTAAATGTGAATCAAATGTGTACTTTCCCATTTTTAATTGGATCTGTTAAGATGACCCACTGCTCAGTCGTGTCTACATCAAACACATTGTTATGGACATGTGCATAGTCTGTTGTACAAGATGAACTGGCAGTAAATCATTGTAATATGGTGCACGTTACAGGTTTATCCCGCATATTTTTCAATTGACTGCTGTATTTTAAAGTAGTTTTTCAGAAAGATAGATACCTTATGTAATTAACAGAATGTATTTCTTAATAGAATCTAAGTTAAGTCTGTGTACCTGTGTAATATTTCTAAATATTTTAGAAAGATTCATCTTTTTTAAGCAAGAAATGTGTTTGCCTTTCTATTTATAGATTATGAACTGATATATACATAAAAGGTTGTAATGTGATGAGAACACAGTTTAAATCTCTCTATTGTTTAAACCAAATGAGCTTTCCCTTCTGAATACTTAAAATATGTGTACATGTAAATGTACTTAGTGGAGACAAACTGTCAAACATTGCAAATTTATTTTTGACAACAAACAACAAATACCAAATGGGCAACAAAAACAATTGAAATAAATTTTATACATATACATTTTTCACAACATCTTTTCATGACTTACATGAAAAGTCATGTAAGTTTATAAAAGGGGTTGACTAAAGGCAAATTGTGTTAACCACAGTTTAGTTATAAAGAAACTTAAATGGCACATAGGCCATATTTGGTGAGAAATGGTCAGATAGCAAACCGATCAGATGATAGTGCTCTGGGAAAATGAGAAAATGACAAAAATCACATTCGTTTTTTCAACTTGTTGATAAGTGAATTTTTTTTTTTCATTTTACCCCTGTTTAGGTTGCTCTTCATATGCCATTATTGTTGTTATGTCAGGTCAAGAAATTTGCCATTAGTTAATTATTAATAATTAAACGAGACCTGGTGAGCAAAAAATGTGGTAGTGTTTCTGACCCCTGCTTGAGGCCTTGCATTCATCTGTCCCTCTCAAACCGAGTGCTTTATATAGGTATTAGTTTAAAGCAGCAGATAGTACATGACCTTGGGCTGGATGTATGTGGCACTACGCAGAGACATATCAGTCCTGTCACTATAGAGTGTGTATGTGCTTGCGATTGTGACCTTGAACTGCAGCCACAGGCTTGGCACTGACTAATTTCAGCCCTGGACTTCATATTGACAGACTGAAATCGTTAATATGGCAGATGATAAATAGCTATTGACTGCTGTATGAATGCTGCTGCCGGACAGAAGGACTGAGTTCGGGCGGGAGCAGGATAAATGTCTCAATAGAGGTTTGCCTGCAAAATCAGTATTAACTCTTAGAAGCACAGTCAGGAACATTTTTTAAAATAAGTCACAAAATGAAGTCATAAAATTGTAACACTAAAGACTACACCAATAATATCAGCATTCGTTTTTTCCTTATGCATTTGGTAAACACAAAATTAAACCATAGTGTGGGAAAAAACTAAATCAATTTTGTTTGTCCTAGTAATATAACAGATTTCTAAAAGGTTATTCACACAGCATATTTCTGTTAAATATCTATTTGTTTATTGCTACCATTCAGTATAGCATAGTAGCTCCTCAGGACCTATCCAGTTAAAGGGCCCTTTACTAACAAGGTCAGTTCTTCTAAATTATACATTTTTGAGGGTTTAGGATGTTACACTGTCTTAGTATTATTTATACTGAAATCGTATCCTTGCATATCAAGATATAAAAACTTTTTCCTTGTTTATTTTTTAACTGTCACTAATTAATTCAAATGCAATCCACAATTAATTACTTAACTTGTGAATGCATATTAATATGCATAGAATAAACAAATGGCATGTTAAGATGTTTCCTGAAGTTTATTAGACAATGAAATTGCTGTGTTTTGGATGTTTATAATTCACAGTAAAAACAGATGAAATTTTGAATCTTCAGATGGTCTGTGTTTATTACAAAAAATGGATGTTAATTCTAAATATACTAGCTGGTGGTAAGAAATTTCTTACAGTATTTCTAATAGTCTATGTGAAGCTTATTTCAGAAGCTCTTTCATAGAGAGGTTAATCGATTGCCAGATACGTATGATGTTGATAAAAAAAATGTTTGTTGTTATTATATGGTGTAGTAGTTTTAAATGTACCTTTTCATTTTATGTATTGTTCTTGTGATGCATATGTTTGGTGTTTACTTCAGAGAGGACTTTTACGTAGTGGGGGATTTTAAGTATGTATTTTAAGTATTTACATTTGTGCTGGCGTGTACCAGCACAAATCTTATTAGGCTTTTATTTATTTTAATCAATAGTACATGTTTTTCTGACAACATAAAGCAGTGTCAACACATTATTTGTTAAATGAGTAGAACTGGTCTATATTAGCATGAACGGCACACATCAGGAGCGCTAAAAAGCCCAGCTCGAATTAGGATGCAGCATGCATGTCTGTTCTAGAAAGTTTTACACTGTGTGCAGCCAAGTTCAGGCTAGGTTCTGTCTCTGACAATGCATGCGGAGCGCTGGAGGCAGAGAAAACTTTCTCTCCTTGATTCCTCTCTCCCACATGCCGAGCCCCAGCGCGGCTGACTTCTGGCCCGCCAGCCGCTGCGTCTCTCCGGGCGGATGGGTTTTCATCTGGCCGAGGTGCGAGGGCAGCTCCCCCCACACACATTCCCCTCCCCGCCGTGCCTATTTACATTTCCATGGCTGCACCGGCTCCAGGCCCAGCCTCGTTCCACAGAGGACGGAACAGAGAGAGACGGAGAGAAAAAGAGAGAGCAAACGCTCTGGAGACTGCAGCCGAACCCCCTAGAGGAGGATGAGGACTGAAGCCCCAGTCTCCTTGCCTCTCATCCCACACATCCAAGTGCCACCTGGAATGAAGCACACTTTATTTTAGGCCGCGATGTAAGCTATGATCGGCTCCGATTGTTGGCAGACGTCCAAGGCAGTAAGGCTCTTTTCACTGAAGCCCCTCTGTGGTGGGTGCAAACAGCAAACCCTGCTGAAATATTAGATCTGGGCATATGGAAGACACAAAACGTGGTACAAGCCAAAATTGCAGAGATAGGCCAGACAAAACGCCAAGAAGAAAATGCAATGTAATTACCTAATTGGTAGAGGTTTGCCAATTTTTGATTTTTTGTATGGGTTCTTTACAGACAGACGGACTATTTTGCTTTGGGGTTTTTTGTGGTGTTTTTTTTTTTTTTTCAGAGACATGCTAGGCTAAATTAATACACTCTCAGTGCTAGTGGTCTAACTAGGATTTACAAGTTACAAGATAAATATTATTACATTTTATAAATATTTTATTTTCTTTAATGGACCAAACCATATATTTATTTGACAAAATAGTTGACACATTAAACTGCATTTAAATACAATGCTAAATTAAATGAAAGAGGCAATTTAATAGTTTGTTCATGCATGATTATTCCACAACACTTTTCAATAGGTGTGGGAGCAGCTTTTAAACACAGCACTAGTGGGCTTACCTGACTCAAATTATTTATGAAATTTTCAATACAATTGCAGGCTGACTACATTAAATTTATAAACTGACCAATTTCCTATTGATTATTCAGAACAATATTTGACACATTCTTACCTTATCGAACTACCCTAACTTATTATAAAAAGGGAAATCAGTGTTGTGAATTTATTGGACTGGAACATATGCATGTATAAATAAAATCACATTAATTGCAAAAGCTACTTTGACTGAGACATAAAGAGTGTTTTCATTTGTTTGGAAATGTTTGGATCTGCTGTAGATGCCGGAATCAAGTAAATTCAACATGCAGTTTTTTTTGCTCAGTGGGCAGTAATGAAATTTAAAGTTATTCTACAGCATCTCATTTTTACAGTAAATTTCCAACTGGAAAAGACGGTGAGGGAAATAGTAAGCAACTGAGAAGAGTACTCTTCACATAGCTCTGTAAAACTGTCCTGCTTTTTGCAGAACAAGAAGGTAAAAAGAAAGATGTAACCGACATCTCAATCATTTGAGTAATTTTTCTGAGCAGTGGCCATAAGCAAGGAAAGAGCCTTTGTCCTGGCATTGCTTTCATTTCCAGCACTGCAGGAATTGTGATGGCTGTGCCCCCAGGCGACAGAAGCACCTTAAGGAGGCCCACCTTTAAATCCAGCGCGCTGTGACTCCAACCGTGACCCCTAGCTGGAGGGATCCCTCAGGCCAGATTTAAACGAGCTCCCTTAGGTCTTCCTCTGTGCCTCTCTCACCTCCTCTCCACTTACTGCAGCACCTCAGTCCACGCTCACAGTTCTGCTTATTTGTATGACAACCCAAAAGGTGGACAGAGAGTAAATGGTTCCACTTTAGGTAAATGCTGGCTGGCTGTTTGCATATGTGAAGGGAGAAGAGCGGGGACATTTGAATTAAATGTGACAGAGGGCCTGCTTGGGAAATGGAGTTCCATCTGGAGTGCACAGCAGCTTGCTGGAGTGTAAGGCAGTGATAACCTGAAAGCTTCTGTGGCTCTAGAAAAGCCTATCAGGATATATCTTGAAAAGATAGCAATCCACTCTCTGAAAAGGAGGCTTCTGAATTCATAAAGAGACAAATTGTTCTCCAGATTTTTTCTTTTCATGTGAAAAGATCTCTCTGACATTTTAGCAATTGTTTCTGTCTTTTTTTGCTTCCTCTTCCTTCTCACTATCATTATCACTATTATGGAGGCAGTGGGAGACATAAGGCAAAAGAGGCATACAATATCAGCCTATTGATCCACGCCCATCATAGCGGAGAAAAAACCCGGGTTCAGGGGCTGCACAATTCCGACTGGACACCGCGATCGATAGGATACTCTATCAGCCGTTACCATGGCAACTCGCCGAACGAGGACAGAGCCCCGCCGTTTATTTACACCTGTCTCCATCTTGCTGCTTTCTTGTGCAGGTCTCAGAACAGTGGAACAATTGAGAGGGCATGACGTGCTGGGCGCTTTATCCAGTATAAACTGTACCATTTCATATTGCATTAACCTTGCAAGAGGAGGAATAGTAAATTAAAGGTTAAAGTTGCTTTTCACCTCAATTATGTCTTTGTTGTTTCATGCAAGCAAATGTCTGCTTCAGGAGATCCTGTTCAGTGCCGCATCTGTTTGTATCTCTCTCTGTCTCTCGCTTTCTCGCTCTCGTCTTGAAAAGTAGAAGGGACTTCGCACAAGTGCACAGGCCTTTACCTTGGGTTGACCCCAATTTGCAGGTCAAGCAAACATGAGCAGTGCTGGGCCTATTAGCGCATGAGGGGGGCCATGTGAGAGAGCTATTGAAGAAAGGACCAGCAATGGTAAAAACAAACAGGAGCTGAAAAAAAAAAAAGTCGAGGACCACAAGGACACCTACTGCAGCACGTACGGGTGTGAATGCCCATCGGGCTTAAGTGGTACTCGACTGTTCAGTGCTCATAGAAGAGTGTGCCTTCCTCATCATGTGTTATTGAGTGTGAGCTGTTTAAATAATACCCTTGATCTGGCTAAAGGGATGATAAGGCGTCAATAAGAGAAATTAAGCCAGGGCCGAAGTTTAATAACCATGCGGCTCTATAGAAATTCACCATGCCGTTCCGCTGAGAGCTGATAATAGCGTTTTGCGCGTATTAAAAACAGTGGAGCCTGAGTGGTACGGTACTATTAATAGGCACTGGGTGATTCTGAGCACAGTGATGGAGAGGGAGGAAGGGAGGGAGAGAGGGATGGAGAGAAAGAGAGAGGCAGGCACTTATGCAGTGACTTTAGTTCACTGAGCTTGTGATTTGTGAGTTGTGACAGAGGCACTGACAGACACACGTCTATCTCTGCAGCACAAACCTAGTTTGTGTGAGTCTGTGTGCGTGTTTTGGGGCTTTGTTGGGTCACTTTAACCTTCTACCGCTGCATTCAGAATGGAGGTAGACCCTGTAGCTCCTCTCATGCGCACACACACACATACACACACAGAAAATCAGTCTGCTCCCTACCCCCTCCGATCAATGGTAGTTTCATATGGCCTCTCAGGCCTGCAGTGACGTGTGTGTATGTGTGTGTGTGTGTGTGTGTGTAAGAGAGAGAGAGAGAGAGAGAGAGAGAGAGAGAGAGAGAGAGAGAGAGAGAGAGAGAGAGAGAGAGAGAGAG
>JBBMFX010000007.1:8769673-8782664 GCA_037832545.1 Rhabdalestes septentrionalis | reverse complement strand
GATAGAAAGAGAAATAGAAGAGATAGGGGAGGGAGTGAGAGAGAGGAGGAGAAAAAAAGGGGCTGAGATCGATGGAGAGACAGAGGCAAGGGAAAAAGGAGGGGGGCACAGAGATAATGACAGAAAGGGAGCTGTTAGACACACAGCCAGGCGGACGGAGCTGGACAGAGAGCCGAGCAGAGAAGAGCAGAAAGGAACAGAGAGGAACCACACGCTGCCTTTATGTGGCCTCCTTCTTCATCACTGGCATTAAAGTCCTCCTGAGGGCGCATCGCTTCTTCTGAGTCTTGGGATGCTTGTCTGCATGGTCCTCACCGCTGGGCTAAGAAGACACTTCCGAGCGTGCAGGATTTTACCCTCCGTCTGGTCCTCAGCGTGGTCGATCCGGGAGGTAAGAGCTGAAAACGCCTCTGAAAACGTGTGAACGCGACTCATAATAAACGTTTTAAGGCAGAAGTTGCGTAAAGATCGAGGAGCGCCGCTGGAAGTCTTTGCAGAATCGCTAGCACTTTTCATCCACGCGCGTAAACAGATCCGCCTCAGCTATCAGATGAAACTTCGCGAGAATCTAGATGTGCTTGATCAACAGGCTAAGAGCTCTCTAGAATAAATTATCTTAGCCCTCTGTGTCTCTTCTGCAGGTCAAGGACAGGACGCGTGCGGAAAACCAGGTATTTTATTCAATGGGACGCATAAATTATCCTCTGAAACTGGACTGAAACTATCGTCACATGCTCCAGTGGACTCTGTTTTGCATCGCGTTGCATATATTTCCCAATTGATAAGTCTGAGAAAACCTCTACGGACTGTACGAAGACGAGGGTGAAGAAATCTTCTTTATACATTTGTTTTTTGTGCAAAATAGACAAAAATGGACGGGAATATGGGAGAGATGTCGGTTCACAGCCATGTGGAGCTCGCGCACAGTCAGGACAGTCGCGCGATGTTGCACTCGCGAGACCTCTCTGCTGCCTTCCCACGTCCCTCTCTGGGGGGCCACCCCATGGGCCTGGAGCACGAGCACAGGAGCCCCACCTACGATCACAGCATGCCAACGTTGGGGTATGGCAGGGACACTCCGACAAGCTGTGGCAGCACCTATACCACGCTGACCCCCCTCCAGCCATTTGATGACAAGTTTCACCATCACCACCACCCCTGTTTACCGGTCAGTAATGTCATTGGTAGCTTCACACTGATGCGTGAGGATAGAGGCCTTGGAGGAAACTTCTATAACCCCTATGGCAAAGACTTGGGGATGGCACAGAGTCTGTCTCCGCCACTCGGTAGCTCAGGCCTGGAGACAGCCATGCACGGCTATGGCTCATTAGGGAGCCAGAATGGACACAGTGGCCAGATGCTAGCAGGCACCCACGATGTCCATATGGGGAGCAGTGGGGGTAACATATTCTGTCGAACAGCAACAGACTTTGCAAGGGAAATGTCACCACCCTCGCTGGTGAGTGACCATGGGGTCAGTCACCAGCTAAACAAGATGGACACCCATCAGCACGCACCCACCTACCACCCCCACATTTACACCCAGAGCTACCAACAACACCATCACAGCCAGCAAGCTTCAAAGCTGGGGGAGCTCCCTGGCTCTTCCCCCTCTTCGTCCTCCTCCTCTGGTTCCAGCCTGGCCAGGGAGAGCATGCTGGCTGGCTCCCAGAGCAGCGGGGCAGGGGAGGAGATCAACACCAAAGATGTGGCCCAGCGGATCATCACCGAGCTGAAGAGGTACAGCATCCCACAGGCCATCTTCGCAGAGAGGGTGCTGTGCAGGTCTCAGGGCACCTTGTCCGACCTGCTTAGAAACCCCAAGCCCTGGGGCAAGCTCAAGTCTGGCCGTGAGACCTTCAAGAGGATGTCCCGCTGGTTACAAGAGCCAGAGTTTCAGAGGATGGCCTCACTTCGACTGGAAGGTAGAATTCTTATGTATGCTTGCTTGTTTTTTAACCTGCGCCTCCCAGCCAGAATGAGCAAACTAACACCTAGATCCAGAACCCTCAGCTGACCAAGCAGCTGTGTAGCCATTCAAACTGAGACATGCTTACTTTGTTCATTTATTCTGGGAGGGCACACACTGTCTCTGTCTCTGTGAATTCAGTGAGTGACAATGGTTTAAACTGTTGGGTACAAACAAGTGCATTTCTATTGACCTGTATTCTGTTTAAAATTTCAATATCGGCTTTCATGGTCAGCTGAGCAGCTGAGCATCCTTTGGCAAATCTCTGTAAGAAAAACCATAAAATCTTACATTTCATGGGCACTCAGAAAAATACTTCCCAGTCTGGGGTCATTTTGCAGTGATTGTACCAAATTCACTTTGCACAAGATACCGAGAGAGATACCCTGTATTGGTTGCCATTCAATATTCTTCAGAGATTTGCTTTGAAAGCCACTGCTTGTCATAGTGTTGCAGTGTTGTGACATGAATAGGGCTGAACATCCAGCTGATGCACAAAGAGCTCCACAGAAAAACTGTAACATGAGAATGGAGAAGGTGGTGGTGGTGGCGGGGGGCGGGGGGGGTTACTCGCTCTCAAAATGTCGGACAATTCTCTACAGTAGCTAGCCACCAAAGACTCCGAGACAAACACGAATGCCGCCTTGCTAAAGTCTGTCCGAATCCCAAGCGATCAATCACCAAAGCTTGAAATGTGCTTCACTATGAATTATTCTGCTTGCATTACCACCACAGATATTGATTGGTAACCATTGTGCTCTCAGTCATAGGAGTGTTCTAAGCGCTGAAATGCACAAAATCAATCAATGCCCTGTTTGGCAGCATGGTACTGAATCTTGCTGTTGTTCTTGTGCCCAATCCTCAATACACTAATGTGGGTAGCTCAGCAGCTGCCACGGCGTATACATTAGTCTGGAGAGTCATATGATTATTAAAGCTGGGCCACTTTCTTTAAAAGTGTCTTGTGTATGTTGGATAAATAGTTGTATTTGATTCTTCATTCAGTTTTGATTTCTGTTTTTTTACATTATGAGCATGGACATAGGTTAAAACTATGCATTAAATATTACTGCAGGTGATTTATTTCTGTGTAATTTCTGTTGATGAAGACACTTCTTAATATGTGTTATTATAGAATCGTTTAAATGAATAATGCGTTCCTCCTAGGCCAACTGTCCAGTGAACATGCAGACACACTCTTGCCCAATATTTTCAGCCCTGGCAAAGGTACAAGGTGGACATCTCTGTGCCTCCCAATGTAACCTACTTTCCATGAGGGTTGGCTTTTCTTGCCAAGCCTTTTGTATAATTATCAGCTGGTATTGATTTCCTTGGGAAAGCAGAGCACAGGCCTCCAGCTCACAGCTCCTGCGAATAAGCAAGCGCTGGCTAGAATTAGAATGCACACGGCCCCACGCCTCCTTTTAGATAGCGGGAGTTCATGAAGCACATGGACGAGCAGAAAGATGATTCAGCTTAATGCAGCACAATGCATTTGAAAGTGCTGTAATATCCCACTCTTGGCCATGATTAGGTAACATCATTCTCGATGTATTATCAGTAGCCTCTAACCGTCTGATACTGTGAGCTAGAAGCAAAGTACCTCCTTTTTAGGCTTTTCCCTTTTCTTAAAGAAGATTTTCCAAAAGGATATTCCCACTGATTGCCAAACCTATTTGGAAATGGGTTAAAAGATTTTGGAAATATTCTAATATTACAGTATTTGATTATGAAACCATGAAGAGTTTGTGCTAAAATCCTCGGAAAATTTGACATTTTACTAAGTATTCCATTCAAGGAAAGAAATGCAAAATCAAAGCTTTGTGAGATACCTGCCAAAGTGTTTAGTTACTATTAATATTTAGGTGAAGTGTACTGATTTGGTCAAACATAGTAATGATCATCATGGATTAGTTAGAAAATAGACATTGATATAGCAGCAGCAAAGGTATTAAAATTGTTTTGATTATCTTTTGATAATATTTACACATTACTATGTCTTTCCGTTCATTAATCAATTACAGCTACCATTATAGAAGTGGAGGATTGCTGCCTGTTTTTTCCTGCTCTGCCTCTTTTGTGTGCCCTTGCTCTGTAAGCAAGGCCGAGAGCGAGTGTGTGCAGGAAAGACTGGCTGTGATCGAAAAAGAGAGAGAGACAGAGAGAGAGGCTCAGTCACAGAGCAGGATGGAGATCATTACTATAACCCTCAGCTCTTGGACAGCGCAGGGATTTCACACACGAGCACTGGAGCCTGAAGCCCTTGTCTTAAAGTCTAAATGAATAAGCGAGATAAAATAGGCTTAAGTGGCTCGCTCAGTGTCTCTGCCTGCACCGTCAGCAGGTCTGAGAGCCGTTTAGCCGTGCTGTTGATGGGCAAATCGGGCACACAAACACGTCGGCCTGTTTTGTGATCCATATTCACACATCTGAGTGTTTTGCCTGCGGAGTATAAAAATAAACTGTATTTGTTCAGGGGGAAACTGTGACCTGGTCCAGCGCTGAAGGGGTTAACCAGCCTCTGTAGGTCGAGGAGTCTGAGCAGCACAGATTTAATCAATAATTTCTATCAGCCCGTGGCCCAAGAAATCAGCAGGGGGTGGGTCAGGAGTGGGGGAGGCTGAGAGGGGGTAGTGGAGTGAGGATGGGGGTGTGGGGGTGTGGGAGGGTGTGGGAGGGTGGGGGTGGGGGTTGATGAGGAATGGGAGTGCTTTCGATCACGTTTCAGCAACATGAGACAAGAAGCATACATCATGATTAAGGGCGGCTTTCGCAATCATAAGTACTCTATGGGGGGATGTTTATGTCTGTAAGAGAGGCGCTATGCTTCGGATTTATAGCATGGTAATTCACAGCCTTTTACACATGATTACAACATGAGGAAGCATTTAGTTAATGGTTGCCGTTATGTTGGCTACCATAGGTGGGGAGGATGGTCCGGTGTCGCCCGGCTCTGGTCTTATAAATCTGTGATGTGGACATGTAAAAACCTCAGCTACATGTGTGTTATTGCCATTATTTTAATTAGCATGTTGTTGACTCTGAAAGAATGAAATAATCACATGTAATATGAACATGTAGAGGATTCAGAGGATGAGTGCACAGCTATTCATGTGATTAGATTAAATATGATTTTATTTCCTAATGCCTACATTAGACACAACTATTCTGCCTTCATCAGTTAAGGCTGTTGTTGGACAGACGAATGATGCATTTGATTATTTTAGACACCAACAAATGATTGTTTTGTTGTTTGGATTGTTTTCAAAAACAATTTACATATTAGAAATATTTGGATGCTATTCATGTCTAATATAACTAGAGTTTACAAAGATTAAATATGTTGTAAATGTTCAGAATTAAAAACGTACATTTGATTTATTCTCCTAGTGATGCAGTGCACAGTTTATGCTTATTTATTGCTCTCTCCCAGAGGATTTTTTTCCCTTCTTTTTAGTCAGAGCATATGTCAGTTAAGCAATACTTTTGAGTGTGTAAAATACAGCTCAAAATGATTCACTGTATATGTATTTAGTGTTTGTAGATTTGGGATACTTGCAATAATAAAAATAATCATCATCCTTAAGCACTGATGACACATACAGTAACTGCCAAAAGGTTGATTGGCATTGAATCAAATCATATATTGGTGCTGACAATGTGATGAATGGGCATCCTGGTAGTTTCAATATATTCCTTAATAATGAAATATAAAAATATATTGGCATGCAGTTTTTAACATAATGTTCTGATTGAACTGAACTTTGTGAAAATGCACAGTGAACACCCGTTTTGGAGACATTTTGTTTACTCTCTTTCTCTCTCGCTCTCTTCTCTCTTCTCTCTCTGTCTCTCTCTCTTACAGCATGTAAGCGCAAAGAGCAGGAGCAGTCGAAGCAGGAGAGGAACCAGGGGCCTAAGCGCACACGTCTGGTCTTTACTGACCTGCAGCGGCGTACACTGATGGCCATCTTCAGAGAGAACCAGCGACCAGCCAAAGACCTGCAGGTGACCATCGCGCAGCAGCTGGGGCTGGAACATTCCACCGTCAGCAACTTCTTCATGAACGCTCGCCGCAGAAACCTCAACCGCTGGAGCGAAGAGGGGCGCCCATCCTCCACCGGCTCATCAGGGTCCAGCACCTCCTCCCCTGCCGTCTCCTGCACCACGGCATGATGGGAGAGCCTGGCATTTCTCCACAGCACGGGGCAAGCTTTAACGTCCATGCTGCCCAAGGAGGGTTGTTTTTTAAATCAGAGGTGTTTTTACACAGGAATTAAAGAAAAAAAAATGAAAACAAAAATTAACCACTACAGAATGAGATAGAATTTGATGTAGTTCTCAGTGTTGAAATGATACTTTAGCTTTAATTTGGAGTAGAGGCCAATAAGTTCCTTACTGGAAGAAATCATGTCTGACTTTATTTCAGTGAACAGTGATGAAATGATAGATGCAGTGATTTATAGATCACTTTCAGCAATCTTAGTTTTTGTGACAAAATGGAAAGACAATTGTGACCAAAGAGAAATACCAAAAGATGATGAATGATGCTTTTTTTTTTTGAGGGGCGGGGGGGAATAATAAGAACATTGTAACCCTGTAACCGGGTGTGGATTTTTAGGGGTTTTATTTCATCCTGGATAACTGAATGACCTATCCGTTTGAACAAAAGCTATGTCTTGCTCTCTGATCCTGCTGCCCAGGGTTCTGTGTGGAGATAGCCAGAGCCTGTGAGCAGAACTGAACAGCATCCTCCCAAAGCAAACAATGAGGCTGAATCCTATGGGGACGAAAACAGATCTAGAGGAGGGGGAGGATGCGTTTTTTAAGAGAACCCTCAAAAGGACTGATCGATTGATTGGCGAACCTCGTGGGAGCTGCTACAGAGAAATACGTGAGGAAACCTGAGTCCTCTGCAGCTGTACAGTGAGCACCGGTTGTTTGTTTTTGTGATTTAAAAAATGACCAGTAGAGAATGCTCCAGTAGGTCCACTACAAGAGGTTGCTTGGTGCTCACTCTGGATGAGAAATTTGTCCATAGGTCTTGGTTTTGTACAAATTTCAAGCACACAATGCCCGGGTGGATGACAGGTTGTTAGTTGTTCAGCCTGAAAGACTCGACCTTTTCCCCAACAAAAGAAAAAAAACAAAAAAACAAAACAAAACAAAAAACTTGGATCTTGTTTGTGATTGAGCTTAAATCTGACGGAAGCTCGTAAATTAGCTATTTATGTTTTTATAATTATTTATGTATTTATTTCCTCACGTCTGGTTATTTATTTGCTAAGTATTGTAAGTATTTATTTAATTACATGTTGTCTGTCCTATTAACTTGTCTCTGATGGGAGTCCCATCACGATACCAAAGATGAAGGTTTGTCCTCCCTGAATGTAGGCTCCGCTGTCATTCGTGTCCGTTACCAGGCTAGCATTCCAGCCATCGTCTTGCAAAGGTTTGCATGCGGTGCATGCCTAAAGCCAGAGCTCCTCAGCCACACACTGATCTAACGTGGAGGTTATGTTGATCTATGTCAGTGTTGTCCAGATCCAGTTCTGAAGCACTGCACAAATTCTGATTTGAAATTTTGATCTATTTTTACTGAACTGAATTTAGCCAGTGCTGGATACGTGATGAGATACTTTGTCTTCAGTGCAGCTCTAGGGCTGTTTTTGGGGACGTGCTGTGTGGTGCTATGCGGAGTCAAGGGTTCAAGTGTGAGAAAGCGGCTGGGCCACTGTGGCCGCACTCGCATGTGTCACCCCGTCTTTAACCTTCGGAGGGCGTGACGCGAGGCCTCTTCACAGCATGCACTTGAAAGAGGGACCATGAAAGAGGCCGTCGACTTTTGCTGACATGAAAGAGGCCCTTTTTATCTGTGTCCTGTTGGAGGCTGGGGCCGGAGCTCGCCGCTCACTCAGCCAGACCCATGGGTTTAGGGCATTCAAAGGGGAGGGCAGATCAGAGAAGGACTGCATTACCAAACCAAGGGGTGGTGAGTTGGGAGGGAGTGCTGGAGAGTGTGGAATTAAACTTTAATGAGTAACAATTGTAAGCGTGCTGTGAGCAGAGCAAAGGATGTCTGCCTCAGCGCATGTGTTATGAGTTCAGCTCCTTGCGGTTACTAGTGTTTGATTAAGGGTTTGAGTGCTTTAGACACAGCATAGTTCTTACTCTAGATAAAGTGTTAGATAAAGGTCGCATTTGGCATCTCTGAGCCAACATGGGCTTGAAACTGGAAGGATGCTTTAACAGTTGTGTAGTCTTTGGGACCCCCTAGTGGTTGAAGCTTTTGTAGAAGGAAGTGTCAGAGGGTGATGGTGGAGGCTAAATTGTGTGAATGAGCTCAAGGAGCTTTACGGGACTGTGTGTGAGGGACGTTCTGAGCTTTGGCATGTATGTGCTGTATACATACAACTATCGTTAATGTCTCTCAACTGTCTGTCTTAGGCATAATATGTGAACCAAACAGTATGGATGTATAAGCATTGCAATGTGATGCTGGGACAGTGACAACCCACCCCTGTACCCCATTTTCTGACTACTGCTGTACATGTGTAAATTACTGAGAACTGCTGAAGAAAAAAAAAGTCCATTCTCTCCACCGAAGCAACAAGTCTACCCTTTTCCCTACTATGAAGAATTCATCTACCTCAATTGTATGTGGTGTAGCTGAGATGTAACTGTACCAAAGATCCCATGCATTCAGGGAGAGTTTGTGTCTCATCTTTTCTAACCAAATGTGCTGGAATCAATCTGTAACCACTAATCACACTTTTACCTACAGACAGAGAGAAAGCTTACCTACAAGAGAAAGCATTAGATGTGGTGTGTGAGTAAACAGGGAAATAAACACAAGTGCAGAGACCAAATGGGACAATCGAAGCAAGAGAGGCCAGTCTTGCTGTACTCATGATTGCTTATTCCTATTTCCAACAAGTATACCCAATTAAAAAAATCCAATAAGAATAGGTATCTATCAATTAAGGTCAGCTTTTTAGCCAAAATTCTGTAAAATGCCTCGTCAGTGTTATATATTATACCATTCTTTTGGATTTTCTTTGGAAGTTTGTCTAAAAAATGTATAATTTTAGAAGGACAAATGTTACCATGGCAGAGAATCTGTAATGTATGAACGACTTATCTTTTACCCAGTAGAACAAAAAAGATGTCATATTTTGGCCTCCGATTTACCTGGTTAAAAAGGTGTTTAGCGTTGTGTACTCTAAAAATGCATAAGTCACAGGTAGCAGAAAGCTTTAAACCCATTGCCATTCATCCTTACTGTGTCTTATGTTAGCACATCTGTCAGTCATTGTGCCATTCTCTTCTCATGTTAACCTATGAATGTGGCTAACCAACCAAAGGCTTTAAATCACGACAGTCTACATGTCAATCATAACTGGATGTTGTGTACCGATTTTGAAAATTCTTTGATACCTCATGTGAAATTGTTTGTTGTGATGTTGCACTGAATAAAAAAAGTCTTGTTAATTTGAGTGACATTGTGTTTTCAGGGCACAGCACAATATTCTGTACTTTCTTAATGAAAAGACACTTAATTCGAAATTTATTTTAAACATTTATTTATTTCGGAGGAAATATCAAATGTAATTTTCCTTACATACAGATGATTTAAAAATAGGTTTTAAAAACTGAAGAAAAAAAAAACAACAGCTAAAGATATAAACTATTTAAATGTTTTCAGTTGCCTTCACTGGTCTGATCACATGACAGGGTAGGAGCATTGACTTGCAATGCCACACATATTGTCATTATTGCGAGCCATACGGATGTAGCCTCCATCTCCAAAGGTAGTGCCCCAGCTGTGTTAGTAAGGGAGAAGCACACAGTAGACATCAGTTCAGTAACTGTTCACCATTTATGAGATATGTGTCATGTTTCCACTAATGCAGCAAGATTTGTTTTTACATTTAAACCAAACTGAATAAAAGAGACAATGCTGACAAAACTCAGTGAGAAATTATGATACAACCACAAGTCTAATTTACATCTAGTGTTTGATAATGAGGCTTATACCTGTTTTTCACGAGCCAATAGTCTTGTCCATTCTGTGTGCCATATCCTACAGCCAGCACTCCATGGTTTATTTTCTTGGAGCAGCTTGGGTCTTTGTACACACCTATGAAAGACAATGCTCATTCACTGAACAGCCTTGTGTGGGTTATGTAGACTGATTCTTGGCAGTCAATAAGACTGAGACAGACAGAGACAAACCGGTAATGATAGTATGTGGCAACTTACCACTGTGGTACATTATAAACTGTGGGCGAGTGGCATCAATAGCCACAGAGATGGGTCCGATGGTGGCCACAGCCTCCTTCAGAGCCTCTTCATCTCCCGAAGGGAGAAAATGGTATTGTGTGCAGTTGGCTGCACGAGATGAAACATCATACTTGCACTGTCCGTCCTTTAAGACAAAGTAAGAAAAAAGAAAACTACATATCAGACAGAAACACGTTAAGGCTCTTATTATTTGAATCAAATGTCAGTGTGCAGAATGAATGCAGCACACACACGTATTATAAATGTATACATATATATATAAATACGTATAAAGGTATAAAGGTTAGGAGTTACTGAACTTACCACTCCAGTGTAAGGGTAGGCTGCATCAGAATCTATGCCACCATTGTCTCTGACATACTCAAAGGCTTTATACATATAGCCTCCATTGCAACCCATGTTTCCATACTTTCGAGAGCAATCCACCAAGTTCTGGGGGCTGAGAGACACCAACTGTCCTGTGGTCTTCTTCAGCTGACCCTCCAGGGCGCCAACAGCACTAAACGCCCAGCATGAACCACATGCACCCTGAGGGGAGAAGACACTACATTTAAGCAAATTTAGACAGAGTTTATTCTATGGCTGAACAGTGTGCATATAGATAAAATTACAGATATATAATCTCTGTACAAGTGACACTAACGAACAGTTCTGCATTACAGAGAAAAAGAAGAAAATGTTTTAAGAAACATTTATCATTTCATTGCTGCTGGAAATTACTGTCATGTCAAGACAGCTAATCTGTTCATGAGTGAAAGGGGAAATAACAGACAGAACTGAAACCAGTAAGTCAGGCCACAGTCATGAGTCTTTCCCATTAAAATGTCCAATGTTACGCTTAGTGTTGTGTGAAAAAAGAACATGAATACGTTATTCAGCAAATGAAGCATAAAAACTTTTTTTTAACACAGCTGTCCTTTTCAGCTGCAGTCTATGTACATGTGTGGACACATGCAGAATCAACTCAGATTACAGAGAATGTTTTAAATTACAATCAGAGATTTGCTGATAATACTGAGGAGTCCAATGGGATCATTTTATCATCCACAAATCAAGCACTAAGGACATGGTGTGATGTAAAGTGTGTTCATGCTGGATTTTCAAGATCATTTCAGTGTAAGATCAGACATTACCTGTTGCTTCACATTAGTGACATAGCCTTGCTCCCTCCAGTCAACTGTATCTGGTATTGCGGCACCAGTAGAAGACACAAAAGAAAATGTCTTCTTCAGGTCAGCAGGCACACGAGTCCCAGCCAGCGTCTGCAGGATCTCTTCTGTGGTCTGACATTCAGTTAAAGGAAAGCATGTTTAGTGAAGTAAATGGAAGAATTCAGGATGGAACACAGTCCTCATTTTTGGTTTGGGGACTATTAACAGGAAACAGCTCAAAATGAACCTGCAGTGCCATGAATAATATTTGCCTGTCTGACGATTTCTTTTCAGCAAACACAAAACACAGCTTTAAAATCCTCATTTCATTTATGAATGGAAACTAGTTGTGCAACAACACTTGATTAATGCCATCATTTTTCCAGCAATATAAAGAAGGCTAAAGGGTCATAACAAATATAATAGTGTGCCACCATCAAAAGAAATTTTAGAAGCGATGAGAAAGAAAGTTCCGTACCGTGTATAAGTGGAAACATTTTGAAACCGATGTGAACTGTCCAAACGAAATTCTTTCGAGTGCAGCAACCACTCTTCCAGGAAGTCACAAAGGAACCCAGCTCAAATTTTAAGGAACTGCAATTCTTGTTTACTTCCGATAAAGTAATTGTTCATGATTCCTCTATTAGAAAAAAACCTTTAAATAATTGGCATTGGTGGTAGAGTTGCTAGGGGAAAACTAGGGCAAGAGGAACAGATCTCACATTTGCCAAAAACACCTTGATGACCCCAAAGGTCTTTTGAAATAATGGCCTGTGAACTGATGAGTGAAAAAGGGGAACACCTGGGAAGACAGAGGCTTATTTTACATCTGGCATATAGCTAACACAGCACTAAAGACAAAGAACAATCTACCAACATTCAATCATGGGGGTGACTCGTCACAATTAATAAAATTCTACTCTCTAATAGACAAACCTGCAGGATAATATCCAGTCATCACTCTCTGATCTGACATGCACTCAAATATGGCTGAATGAATGAACATTTGGACAAGATTACTCCACAATATAAAACACAGGCCACCAGAAATGAAAAGTGTTTGGTTATAGTTTGTGATGCTAAAAGTGGCACAAGCAGTTATGTTCAGGGTCGCTAACTTTTTTAAGGGCAATGTAGGGGTTGCAAAGCTTATTTTTCCATTCAATAAATAAAATGATTATTTAATATGGTGTTTTGAGTTTAATGTTCTCATCTTACGTTATTGTTTTGCTTGAGAACATGACTGCATACTGTTCAAATCAAATGCAATATTTTTTTTCTTTAAAAACTATTTGTTATTTTTCATCAAAACACTCAAGAAAAGCATATAACAGTAAGACATCAAGCTCAAACTATTCAAAACCCCACAGAAAGAAATTCACAGAGTAAGTGTTCCTAACTTCAGGGTTTGTTTGGAGTGGATTAATTTCCTTTTTTTCCTAATCCAGCATTTTCAGATCCTGGAGATACAAAAACTCCCTAGCTTTCATTGTCAATTCTGGTTCATTTACTGCCAGACTGGCCGAATGTTGGTTGTTTTTTTGTGCATATTTCCATGAAGTTCTCA
>JBBMFX010000007.1:8747953-8768763 GCA_037832545.1 Rhabdalestes septentrionalis | reverse complement strand
GTGAACATTGTGCTAAATGATGAAAAAATGACACCTCTAAATTTGTGAAGCTGTTTTTACAAACGGCGCCCCATACATTTTGCTATCTTTAGCAACTACTAGCTGACCACCACATTAATTTGGCCAAATTGTCCATGCTTTTTGAAACGGTCAATGTAGATTTCTGCTCTGTTTACCTTTACCAAAGAAAGGACCTATATTTTATTAGCAGCTCTCACCTGACCAAAGTCAGTTCATATAATTGAACACACTTTGCAACCCTGAATGCTCAGACTAGTCAAACTTTTCATGCTTGGAAATTTGAGATGTGACTCCAAACAGACCATATTTAATTAGCTAACTAAGAAAGTGCTCCAACAATTGCCTCTATTATCTGAAGATAAATGCTAACATTTAATCTAGTTGGAATAGGATAGATGTGTATGTAGGTGAGTTTTAAATGCTAAAAGACAACAACAAAAAAAACTAGCTGCAGAACCCCTGACAGCTGGTTTGCATTTTTTATACACTGGATTTTCTGCTGGATCGTATTTTTCTGACTTAGACTTCCTCATTCATTTGAGTGAAATCAGCAGGTTCATTTCTATATGCAGGTTGCAGCGAATGAAACATAACAACTACATACAATTACTTTCTTTAAAAAGAAATGTGTTTCAATTATATGGGCTGTTTATAACAGAGCAGGTTACACAAATTACTGCTTGAATTCAATGTGCTAAAATGGGTTCAATTTCTCTTGTAAATGTTGTGGCTGGGTAATTCTCAGTAGAGGGACAGCGTTAAATGGTGGTAGCTAGTGTCTATCCATTCTCTCCTATTTTATGATCATGTTCATATTCAGGAGTAAACAGAGTTATCAAAGCACCATAAGTGTTTTTTTTCATATGCATGTTTAGGGGATAGAAATCATCATGTTTGATGGCCTCCAAGTTCAAGATGGGAATGGAAGTATCATATAACTTCGAACAGAGAGGAAACAATTAATTCAGAGTTGACTCCCTTAATCCAAGCCGCATTTAGAAATGTTTAGAACAAATCAGACAGTAGGTAGTATAGTGTGTCAAGATTTTTACAACACTTATCATTTAAGAGCAAATTAAACAGTAGTTGAGGTCATTTTAGTATTATTAATTTTTATAAAGAAATGACACCGGTAACTATGACTCAGCATGAAAACGGTCACATGAAAACAATCACTGGATTATTTATTGTGCTGCCTCAGCATGTCCTTTCATAACTGATACATGTTGGACTGGTTCAAGTTTCAGTTTGATCATGTTGCAGTGTAAGCAGTACAGATTTAACTCATTCCGCTTCATAATGTTAACTGAAGAAGGAAGTCCATCTCTTTGTGCCCATTTTGTTCAGTGGAGCATAAAAGGTTCAGTGCGTTCTTAAAATTGACTTGCCTGCCATCACATAAAAACATTTAAAACAATTTTGTACAGGATACATAAAGTTTTCTGATGCTGATTCATATATAAAAGGTGCTGAAACCCCAGTTATTTGTACCACACTGTCATCGGATTCAAATATTGGCTTATCCTCTTCAAAACCACCACTTTATTGCATAACAAACACTGGTCAGCTAAGGTTTCAAATGTTAATTTTATACCCTTAAAGTGGGAGTGAGTTACTTCAGTGATACGCCTTGCATGACTTTGGCTTATAAAACAGATTTATTAAAATTGTGCTGTACAGGTTTTGGATATGTTATAGTAAACAATCATTGTCTGTAAGCATTTTCTTTAAAATGGAGGCCCCAGTATGCGGTGAGTAACATGACACGTCTTAGCCACTTCTGCAAAGCTGTGTACAGCGAGTTTCAAACTATCTGGACAGCTGTCATGCAAATCACGAATCAAGCTCAATTCATTTTATTAGAGACAATCCATCTCTGGGTCTTCACAGTAACAGCAGGTTTAGATTTGATTACAACAAATGTTTACAAGATGCATGTTATCAAGATACAATATGCTGTGTATAGAAACATGAAGGGCTATTAAATAACTGCTCAAAATATTTATATACATATAGTTCAAACATCAACAATAAACAGAAGAATTAAAACAACTAAAGCAGTAGCTTTGCACTTAATGCCTCAGTGACTTTATCATCATTTTCACTATCATCATAGCCTACTTAATCAGTTGATTAATGTAATGGAATTGGTAGTTAGCATTCTACTCCATGTGTGTTAAGCTATCCAAAGATGTGTCAGTAGAAATTTGTAAAGATATTCTAGCTGGCTTGACGTGACTTGGAGGAAGCACACGCTTACTTTCACCCCTCACCCTCCAAGCCTCAGTGGTATTGTGTGATGTTTTTGATCTCACATTTTTCTGGACAACATTGCTGCTGACAGATGCACTATACCGCTGAGCTGCAACCCCTGTCACCTGCCTGAATCTCGATCATTGAACTGAGTTGAAGTACAGGGTGTTGGCCCAGTGCTTGGCTCTCAGCAGGACTTCTCCCAGCCAGCAGAAAAGCTTGGTCCTGCTCTAGACAAGGCTGCCAGACCTCTTCTCACCAAGAGAAGGAGACAGAAATTCAGGTCTTAAACTTGGCAGGTTGCCAGGCCCCCTCTCAGTCTGTAGAGGGAGATGCAAGACAGATTATTAATAGGCAACACAGTTCACCTGTGCAGCTCCCTATTTAAGACAAGGAAGCAAGTCACTCTTTGCTGAGGCATTTGATGAAGCCAGGTAAATAGTATGTGGAGTTTCTTGAGCATGCTTGCTGTTTGGGCAGGTCTGTGACCTGTTCATCGCTCTCCCCCAGCACAAGTATAAAAAGAAACACAAACAACTTTCAGAGCACCTTCTGAGTTGAGCAAGGCTCCTTGCTAGGCTCTATTTGGACTTTTTGATGGGAAGTTTTTTCTCCTTGCCTTCTGGCTTGAGTCATTTCGTTTTTCTCCTTGTGGTTTGTTTTCCATCTGATTTGGTGACAGTTTGGGGAAATAAATTCCTGGCAAAACCCTCAGGTTATTTAGCACCATAGCTCACCAGGCTGAGCATGTGACTTTGCTGGATCAAGCAATGGACTCTGTGGTGAGTCGGAGTTGTACAGCCAGTTTCTCAGTCTCCTACTTGGGTTGTCTTTTCATGTCGGGCCATTGTGCTAGCTTTAACATCCACTTGCAGGCCATCTTGTAACACAATGCAAGGTCTGCACCTTGCCCAAATTGTCCATGCTTTGTGAAATTGTCGTTGTGGAGTTCTGCTCTGTTTATCTTTGCTAATAAAATTACCTATATTTTATTAGTAGCTATCACCTGACCAAAGTCTGAACACACTTTGCTTCACTAAAAGCTCAAACAACTAAAATCTAGTTTTTTGTATTTGTAAAGTAGAGAAATTACTCAGTACACAGTATTTAATTACCCAACAAAATACTCAAACTATTGCCTCTTTTTGCTGAGGGAAAATGCTAATATTTACTCTAGTTGGAATGGGGTTGAAGTGTAAGTAGGTGCGTGATCTTTAAGTGCTAAAAGATGATGACGACAAGAACAAAAAACTAGCTGCAGTGCCCTAGTCAGCTGCTTTGCATTTTTCAGGCGCTGGATCTTCTGTTGAATCTTGTTTTTTCTGACTTGGACTTCCTCATTGACTGAACATTTAGCAATGCTAGATCCAACGAAGGGCTTTACTCTGAGGAGGCCCGTCAAATTAAAGGAAAGATAATACATTCGTCAGTGTGGTTTACCATTGAATTGCATGGCCACATTATAAGCATAAGAAATCATTCTGGACTTGGGAGATTAATTATACTTTAAATTGGTTTGCTGTTATGTTATTGCCCTGAAGTTAAAACTGATATTTGAAGGAAATAGATTACATAATAGTAAAAGCTGACTACAGTTCTTTCCGTCAAATAATTTATCACATCCATCATAACACTGCCACCTAGAGGATCAGCGGGGTACTTATTGTAAATCTGGGAACAGGAGGTACAAGGAAATACGAAAGGTACATTGGGTTGGTTTATGAATGGCATACAGCTGACCTCACAGTTTAAATAAAAGCAAGTGTAAGGAGAATGCTCAGTAATCCTGTCTCTGTCCAAATGACACTTAATTATCAACACATTAGAGTCTTGCTTGTGTTTTTAATAGAATAATTAAAAAGCACCTCAAACCCAATGTTGCTTTATATGTAAATCAAACATAAAAGAAGAATAAAACACAAATCAAACATTTAACAGGCAGAGAATATAAAGCAGACATACAGCAACAGCACAGTTACAGAAATGGGAAAAACAAAGTGGCAGAAAGGGGACTGCACTGACGGAACAGGTTTTGAGTTTTGAGAAAATAGAGGATGTATTATGAAGATACTGAAAGAGGAATCCCATAGTTTGGGGAACTACTTATGATAATCAAAAATCTTGGAGGTTTGAGCAAGCCAGTTCCAGTAATGTAATGAATAGGTGCGAGTCTTTGTGGTAATTTGTGGAGCTGTAGTGGTAGTGAGAAGCAGCTTGTCCTGAATAATATATGACATGGGATGCCAGTGAAGTTCATGGAGAATGGGAGAGATGTGTTTAGCATAAGTGAGAACATGAGCTGCAGAGTTTTGTACCTACTGAAGCCTGGCTACGGTTTGTTGTGAAAAACAGAACATTGTTAAGATGGGAGGTTATGAAAGCATGAATAAGCATTCCTGCTTCCTTAATGGAAAGGGCAGGTTGGATGACCAAACTATTACAAAGGTAAAAAAATTTTTTAAACTAGATTGCAGAAAAGTGAAAAGTCAATTAAGGGTCAATTAACACCAAGATTCTGGACAGAAAATGAGAGCATGATGAGAAAATCAACTTTACCAACACATACATGGGAATTTAGACCCAAACAGTTTTCATTTGTTTACTAGATTTTCGGTCAGCAGATGCTGCAGTTCATCAGGCTGTCTCTAACCTTTCTGCATTATTTTGAAGACTGTCCCTTCCAGGTACAACTGCAAATCTAAATTCCTTAAATATGACCTGACCCATAATTTTGTAGTCACACAGCCACAACACTCACTGTCAGCAACAACATTAAACCCACTGACAGGTAAAGTGTATAGCACTGATCTCGTTACAATGACACCCGTCAAGAGGTGGGATATATAAGTCAGTGCTGTTTTGGTGGGTCATTTTAATGTTAATTTTAATGCTGTGGCTGATTGGTCTGTTTACCTCAAATGCAGCACAGATAGCTTAAAGAAGATGCTTGGAATGAGAGTTATTTATTTTTAAACATGCGTATAGTTTCATTGGGGTTGATCACAAACATTATAATCTGCTTAACTGTGCTTGCCAACAAGTGTTTGGATCGATGTTTTTAAAAGCAATTACATCACATAAAACTTATTCATGGAATTTTTTTTTTTATGGAAAGTGAGTATAATTTTTGTTATCAGTAGATAATGACCGAAAAAGACCAATAGATTGTGTTTTCAGAGAGTGTCATTAATTAATATAGAGGAAAAAAAAGTGACAGAACTGAATGTATTCATTTACAGAAAACAACTAAAACTAAATTGTCAAATGGAACAGAAACAAATCACTTAAAATGTTCATGAATGGAGCAAAACAGAGATGCATATTATGAATTTATGTTTCTGAAACAATAAGAGTAACCAATGTGCTGGTCATGTATAATGTGGCCACTTCTGTGTTATGTGAAAGTGTATTTAGTTTAGACTTGTACACTGTGTTTTTGCACATTTAATGAAATGGGAGACAGCTTGACACTTCTAGGGAAGCACATGGCTTAGCACATATGTACACATAACTAATCATGTGTTAACCTGCCCATTTAAGTGGGTTCAGGATTAGTTTTCAGATGCAGCTGTTCCATACCATCACATTTCCCACAGCTACCTAAATGCAGCCCCCAGCAATTCTGTTTATCAAAACCTTGGACTCTAATGAGCACACTCAGATCTTCTGCATTTTAGGTGCTTTAGATTTTTTGCAATTTGTGAAGAAATTTCAACAAACCCAAAGGGGTAGTTGTGTACATTTTACTAATCTACTGATTTCTGAAACATACATTAATGCATTTTAAACCGCATTTACCTCCCCAAATCATAAACTACCCCCCAAAAAGAAAACACAATTTCTGATCATAAAACACTAACACTACCTTCTAACAGCTTTCTCAATAACTGTATGGGGATAAAAGCCTAAAGTAAATCTTCTGCAGACAACTGTATGTTGCGAATGGGAGTTTTCCCACAAAATATCAATTAATCCTGCAGACGAGTCATTGATTGAAAGCTCCCCCCCTTTAAGTGTACTACATGGGGCTTTTGTTTCGGTTTTTGAGTAAAATGTACTAGGTTCAATCTATTAGATTAAACTGTTGTCAGTCAACATTGTGGAATAATGGTTGACTAATTATAAACCAATTGTGTTTATTCTTCCATGTTTTTATTAAAAAAGCACAATTGATTTATATACAGGAGGGATTATAATAAATTAAGTATTATTAATTGACTTCTATGAAGGAGAGATTAGATTAAATGGAGTATTATTAATAGAGTTGGGTCTAAGCCTTTCGGTGTCGGTAGGATTTGACAATATATTTCTCTGTGATGTGTAGAAGGTTTTCCACTAAGCAATAACCTCTATGTCAGGTTGTCAGTAGACGTTACGCCCATGGTTGGATTCCGCTCTTGGGTTTTGATGGTTTTGCAAAGACAGAGACATGTTTTTTTCCAGAAAGAATTCATGTCAGATTCTGTCAAAAAAGCCACTTTTTATAGCGAGGATGCATTTCTGCATCTGTAAATGTATGGCCTGTATGACTGTACGTGTTTGTCTGTGTCTTTTTTGATTTCTCCAGCAATACTTTTTCTGTAGGGCTACATTTGTGCACATTTCTGTTATAAAAGTGATATGCATATACCGATGGTAACAAGAGAAAAAAAACTTAATTGTCTTAAAATTCAGAACAGTGTTCTTTTTATTACGTCAAATTAATAATAATTTTATTGTGTTAACTTATTTAAATTTAAAACAACATCTCCTCCTTCAACTACACATATAGGAAAGAGAAACACTGCCAGTCTAAGCACTTCTCACTAAGTCTTGAATGCATGATGTCACATGAATACCAGGATGCTGTCATGTGCCTTTCTACATCATATTGGGCCTCGTTTTCTTTTTTAGAGAGGCCAGGCACCCAAGAAGGACAATGGTGCACAAGTGCAGATATGTGAAAATAATGCTAATTATAGGTTTGTTGTTTTTCATGTTTAATCTGACAGTCACTTTTATTCAGTGCTATTCACATGCTGTTCATAAAACCTGAACAGTTTTACATAGCACTCTATATGTAAAATTTGAAACAATTATTCACAAGTTATTCATTCGAGGCAAATAGATTTAAAAGATAAGATTTTATCAGGTGCTTTTGTAGGTTTTGGGGTGGGCTCTTAAATTGTGGGAAAACACCATCAATAACCACAGAGATATCACCTAGAAAATTAATATCTGTGACATATTGAAAGGCTTGACAGAACTTCTGTGGGTTGGGAGGTGACAGCTGTGACTTTCTTCATCTGACCCTTCAGGGCACCAGCAGTTCATAATGCCAGGCATGAACCACACACACACATTGATGAGGGAAAAATACACAATTCTAATTACTCTGGTCATTAAGAAACTAACATGCTTGAAGGCAAATATCAACTGGAGCAGTTGCCCCTGAGATCAGAAAGTTATGGGTTTGAATCCTAGGTTCTCTTGAACATGGAACCATCCCCACACACTGATCATTGGGTGGTGTGTTTCTCGCTGCTTCACTTGGTGAAACGGTTAAATGCAGTGAACTATTCCATGTGGATCACACTGTGTTCTCTGCTGTGGTGTTGACAAATGGATGCTTTACACTTTTTTACATTTTTTTTACATGACAAAAGCAAGGTGGTTAAATGTCAATGAGTTTGGTGTGGAAAACTCCAGTCCAAAAAGCTCGTATAGATGTGAGAGACACACATATATCCATACATACATCAATACATTCATACATACATATACATTGTTGCCATAAAGCATTTTTTTGCCTACAAATGGCTTGTCCTGAAGTGGCCATGTTATAGTTGGAAAAGCAGGGTTGTGGGCCTCCAGTATCAGGGATGGAAAAGAACTGCATTACAGGACAATTTCTCAAGCAATAACCCTCAATTCATTTCTGTGCGTTTCCCCAACCAGTAGTTATTGTGAATGCCTGTCAAGTGAAAACAGGCAAATCTCTCTCCACAGTAGACAAAGGGGAAATGTGAAGAAGTGAAACTATCAGCTAAAAGCCTTGGCATTAAAAGTTCCACTGTTAGAGTTATGTGGCAAAACTTGATTATTCAGAAATGCACGCACGTGAGCTTGTGAATGTCAAACCACTGTGTAGATCACATATTACTCAGAGTGTGTTTAAAATAACAATGAAAGGCAGAAGTTTTGAGAATTTGTTCTATAGTGCCCCCACCAGGTCTAAAGCAGGTAAAGCGCATGGTCACTGGATGAGGCACTAGATGGAACATGTTTCCACGTGGGTTAATGCCATTCCAAAAAATCTGAAGCCCACTGCAAAGTTGGAAATGTGTCACTTCACATATCTTTACTATGGTCTTCTATGGTCATCCAAATTCAATACATTTATAGTTCTCAAGGTCACTTTAGGTGATGGAAAATTGGATAAACATCTACAACATCGAACTAGGTGCAGCAACAGATTTCTCCAGAGAACATAGTGGCTGTTATATCTTCGCTGCCACGCCGAAACCTCATATGCCCAAAACTAAAAAAAATTATGTATATATATATTTTTTTATTGGTTAATAATTCCTAAATTTAACAGACACACGTGGAGCAACAATATCGATTTATGAAAAAAACAACAAAGACAGAGAATCATGAAGTTTCCGCCAGAGAGCAAAGATATATTTTATGTGCAGTATTTGGTGGTTCAGATACACATAAAATAGCTCATCAATTGAAGGATTATGATCTTTAAAAAAACAAAAACAATGGCACAATTCCTCTACCTGTCAGTATACATTTTAAAAGCCATTGTTACTTAAATCAAGATTCTGATTTAGGCTTATTCCCAAAATCTAAGAAAATGTTTCTTATGGCTCTGTATTTGAAGCGTTGGTATGGGTGAGCTTTATTCTGACACTGATTGATGCAATGTACAATTCACTCTCATTGCATTTTCATACACATAAATCAGGAAATTACTGATACTCATTAAAACATAATGTATCACAACAACAGAGATTTTAGGTATCTTTCTCAGGCTTAAGAATCTGAATCATCAAGACAACACTCCATCTGAAGCGGATCAACAAACTAAAAGCTAGAGAGCAGCTGCAGCATAAAGCCTAATTCTCGGAATACAGCTCTTTAGTGCAAACAATAGTAGCGATAGCAAACATTACTAGCAGACCTTGTATAATACAATGATGCTCAATTATAATTAAAATGATACAAAAACAAAAGTGACTCTACCTTACTAATGACACATGAGATGATTGTTTTTACTCAAACCTATTCACAAACATTTACAAATTTTCATGAGAAGTAAATTTTGGTCAAAGACAACGACACACACAATCAGTTAACACTGAGCAACACAATGTGAACAACCTCTATAACCTTCCTGGTCATGTTTCACTGGGCTTTAAAATAACTAGCCAATTCATCCTTGGCATCTATACTGTGTATCTCAAAATTATCACAGCAGTGTATCAGTCATTTAAATCACAAAACCCCTGATGTTTAGAGGTAATAATGGAACTATATGTCCTAAGGCCAAGCCTTGCCTTATTTTCTCATCCAATAACTGCTTGGCAACTGTTGCTGTCCGTCATTGCTCAAGAATCCATTTCTTTATCAATATGTCAGGGTTTGAATTTGAGTTCTGTGGTCAACAGATATGCCTTGTGAAAGTGGGATTGGTTCCCATTACAATAGAGTATATCATTTTCTGCCAGTGTCCAAAAAATAAATTTTAACAAGTGTTTAATCAGTCTGCAAATATGACTGAGAGACTGGAGAGTTGATATCCTCAGGTCAAAAGGCTCTTCAAGCAGGACATGCCTCACATTCACTCAACACCACTCCCCATAAACATAATGCCTTCTGTACATTTCTTTGCAATAAAATCAGCATTTACCTCTCATGCACAATGTCAGTTTAGACATCCTCTATTAATCTTTACAGTGGAAAACATAGAGACATGTAGTCTATAGTCGGTGCATATTCTTTATATCTGTGTAATTTATACATTTAATAATTATTATTCACATATTTAACTTTCTGAATCTTGACACATTTAATGCTGCTTTGCTACACATGCTGAAATATGATGTGACATATTATCAGAGCAAACTTCTACTTCAACATTTACTTCATGTCATCAAATATAATAGTTGGGCTGGGCAGGGCTATCCCAGCATGCATTGCTCACGCTTCGATCTGTATTTGTTGTTTTGTGTGTTATTTTGGGGGTTATTTTTGTGTAGTTGGAGGATAAATGTGTTAATGTGTGTATTCGGGGTTGTTTTGGGTCTGTTTGTTGTGTTTTAGAATATAGGGACACAGCCTACCATAAGTGTGAGTCATGGTAGATCTTTGTACCTGGGGCCGGGTTCATGTAGTAATAAGGGTGGTGATGCCGCATGTATTTACACCATCCGCATGTGTTTACACCATCAATGAGCCTGCTGTCACCAAGCCCAAAATAAAGTCTGAGGAGGTCTCCTTCCTCTGAGTCCACCTACTGTTGCGCATGATCCATTCTTTCCTATTGGTGAAGATCCACAGATAAAAATCACAGACAATGTTATTAACGTAACTGTGGTAGTATTCTTCAGCTCTTGGCTTCTCAGAATTTCATATCTGAAGACCCATCCCAAAAATAGAAATTAATACTGCCCACAGGACATCAACTAATCAGAACTTTCCATGTGCTGAAAATATGAAAATGGAGGCCCTGAATACTGCAATGTAATACGCTTCACAATCACTTGTTGGATGTTATGGATACAAACTGCAGGCTTTCTGTGGTCCATCAATGATACAGTTTGTTTGTCTGTTCTTACATGAAAGTGGCTTATCCCCTGTAATACCACTGCTTTGTTCCACTGAAAGGTTTTCTCGGGTGGATGTCTGGATCAGCAGACAGATAAATGGATTCAGGGGCATCACAAACCTTTTAGGGTGTGGGGTAGGTGGCAAACACAGACATGCCACATGATTTCCAGTGGTATGTGTATTCTCTTATCGATTAAGTGGAATGGCATGTTTCGAGAAAGATTCAAGATTCAACAGAGCTGGATGAATTTATGTTTTATGTTAAATGTGTGTGTGTGTGTGTGTGTGTGTGTGGGGGGGGGGGTCCAAACAAGTAATCATGAAGTGTGAAGGGGACACGTCCCCTTCAGACTGAATGGTGGTGACGCCCATGAGAGGATTCATGGAAATAATAAAATCTGGACAGTAGTAGTTTTCCTGTTATTTTATACTTCAGCTCTTTAGACATACAAAGGCACTTAGGGCAACTGTTATTTCAGATATTCCTCTGAGCACATTAGATAAACTACTTCCCTGTGAGATGCAGAGGTTTTAATCAAAATCAAACCTGCACCTGATCTGTTGTCTTTAAAAGGCCCATTTTCCTGCTGATAGAATTTAGCACAGGACAACATGAGCACACATTGCTCTAGACTTATGAAGTTATCAACGAATTAAGACCTATCAATATTACGAAGCTGAAATATTTTCCTGGGTGACATTGTGCTGTCATAATGCAGGGACTGCTGATTTAAATAAATCAAATAAAACATGTTATGCCAAATGGTCTTTGAATTACTTTATTCATATTACTGAATGATGAACAAATATTTTGTCATTAGTAGTACACACCAGGCATGCATGGAGAAAAAAAAGAATATACCAAGTTACTGAAATATCATCACACTAAGCTACATGTAATACTCACAGGTGTAATAGCATTTAACTAGCTAAAAATGTTTTTAATATAAAACAGGTCAATAATAGATAGTACAGTATTAACTTAGGCCAGAATGTGGTGGGCATGCATATGAGGTGGTAGGCATGTGAGCATTCTTTTATTTTGTTACTTATTACAACATAAGGAAACAAAGAAGCTCCTTCTGAGAACTGTGAGATATGCAAGCCCTGACAGTTTGATCTTGTTTTTCTTGTGCACATTTCCTCATTCATTCTGAAAGTTGACAGCAATGATAAATAGAAAAATAATCTGATGTAAGTTTGCATAAAAATGTCTTTGGATAAGCAATTAGTGTGATCGTATAGATGCATGATCAGTGAATGTATCACAGTGCTCTCAATAAAAAATATCTGCTTTAAAACATTTTCCAAATGACATTGTGGGTTTTTTGTCTTTTTGTCTCTACTTGGTGTGGCTCCTGCTGGCCAATCAGCTCTGTGGTTTTTTGGATGGTGAGCTGATGGGAGATGCAGAACCTCCAAACAATGGTTGTCTTGTAGAGACACTGACTCTGTTGTTCACAGTAACTTTCTCTGTGTTGCACATAATATATGACTAACAGCTTCATCCCATAGTCACATTTTAAATATTTGCCTCATTTGCATTTATGATTATTTCACTTAACCTGTTAGTAGCTTGCCTTATACTAAATCTTGCTAAACATGCCAGTGTTTGAACATCACCTGTCCCTCAGAGTAAATAAATGAGTTTGAGAAAAGGCAGTTTACCTCACTTCAGAGCAGATGGTGTAAAGAAATTTCTCTTGCATGTTGTTCTCGTTATAATTAATCACAGATTGTACAGTCTGCTTAATTGTATTCACCATTGAATGCTTGATAAGATAAGATAGGAATTATCTTTGAAAAGCATTTTGGATTAAACTATGATAGGTGAGCCAAAATTGTATTCAAATACAATTTAAAAGAAATTTTAATGTCTGTCTATAATACTTTTGCTTATATGAGACTGCGCAGATAAAATACAAAAATATGTTTTCAAAAACTTTATTTCACTTTGTCAAAAAATCCCTTTGTTAAACAGCACATGGCAAAACTTTAAATCCCTACCAGAGGAATGTATTTATTCAGAGAAAATAATATCTGGTTTATTGCACAAAAACTATTAAACTGTTTACTGGAATATCCCATATCAGAAACACCTTCAACATAACAATGGAACAGACAATGCAGCAAAAGTTATGCACACTGAATGTATTCCTATGTGGTCAAAATCGACAACAGTGCATTAGAAAAGTGATTCAGTCCATTGTGTGATTGCTTAGTGTCAGGGGGATTTGATCTTTGGTCACAGGTTCCACTGAAGACTTGGAAAAAGTTACATGACTGGGAAACTGGCAAGGTTGGCAATGCCACAGGCGTTGTTGCGGTTACGGGCCATCAGGATGTAGCCCTTCTTTCCCCATTCCTCACCCCAGCTTGAAGAGGAGCAAAACAAAAGGTATGTAGGAATGAAAGAGGTGGAATATATATTGTATATATACAAAATGATTGTTCTTTATCATTTTAAACTAAAAAAGTGTTACTTTTAAAGGGTTTACTTTAAAATGTTACTGTTTTTTTTTATACTAGTAAAAGATACTCACCTGTTTTTGACAATCCAGTACTTTTTGCCCTTAGGTGTGACTCCGTAACCCACCGCCAACACTGCATGGTTAATGTTTTCTTTGTCACAGTTGGGGTCATAATATATACCTTAAAAAATATAAAGGGAGGAATTTAAGCATTCTGCACTCAGTTTGATAAAACCCTATACATTAAAGTGGGATTACAGAGTTTTGCTCTTGCCACTTACCACGCTTGTAGAACTGAAAGCTTTGCTGCATGGCATCAATGCCAACAGAAACTGGACCCACTTTAGCCACAGCGGATGTCAGCGCCCTTTCACTGCCCTTCTGTACTTCCTTAAATCCCCGGCACTCTGCTGCCTTCCCAGACTTATTGTAAGCACACTGTTGGTCCTGCAGGGGGCAGTAATAAGAACAATGTGAAATTGTGACAGCAAGATCAAAAGAGAACAGCTGCATCCCATACCTAATCCTAAACCCAGATAAAGTTCAAGTGGTGTAAGTGTTGAGAACATGTTTTTAAAATGTGATAAGAAGGGCAGCTTTTATTTAAAGAGGATAACACTGATTGCAGCACACAAGGACCTTGTCCTAGGCAGCTTTCTCTGCTTCAAAACATAGCCATTTAAACTTACGAGGTGGTTACTAGTTAAATTAATTATTGGGTCAGGTTTCATGGAGGAGGCAAAACATGTGCAGAGCATGCGGTACTATAGGAAGAAATTTGATTTAACACCATTTAACACCGAAATGCAAACAATACTAAAATTCAGATGGGTTTCTTACCTGTCCTACATAAGGATAGGCTTCCTCAGAGTCAACCCCTCCATTTTTATTCACATAAGCAAAAGCATTGGTCATGTATCCACCACCACAGCCATCGTTTTCAGACACACAGTCCACCAGGTTCTGCGGACTGAGGTCCACCAGCTTGCCTGTGGTCTTCATTAGCTGACCCTCCAAAGCACCAACGGAGCTAAAGGCCCAACAGGAACCACAAGAGCCCTCAGATAGAGACAAAAACAAAAATTTAAATCCACTGCCAGATGTCAGAGGGTGAAAAACACCCTCTGTTTGGATAAAAGGAACATTTTACTGGTAAAAACATCGATTTCTAATAAAAAACAAAACTTTTTCACCATATGCAGTAAAATAGTACTACTACTGCAAAACTAATATGAACTCTTTAATCTAAAATGAAAAACAACAATAATCAAGAAAATTGTTGATGAATGCTAGTGAAGATTCTCTTGTTGTGATCTCTTACCTGGTTCCTGACAGGTGTAACATAGCCAAGTTTGCGGTAGTCAATAGATTTAGGCAGTTTCTCCACAGGTTCGTTAGGAACAAAGACATTCAAGGGATCACTCTCCATTGGCACCTGTAAACCCATCAGCTTCTCAGACACCTCTTCTATTGTCTGTCAGGGAGAAACAGGAGGTTAAAGACTTAATTCGTAAAACAGACACAAAACTACATTCATAATGTTATAACAAACTTTAATTCTTATCCTTTTGTCAGTTGTATATAGGATTTCCTTCCGCTGTTTACAAAAATAACTTAAACTAAGTTATCAGGTATCTGGACATGTTTTATGTTGATGATCTATCCTCTTCAGTAACCAAACAACTTACATCTATCTATGTTTTTTATCTATTTGTTGAAGGTTCAAAAGGTGTTTTCTTTGTGTTCTCTGAACTAATGCTGCAGTCAAAGGATGCAATGCTGGGAAACACAATCTAGAAAACTCCTGACATGAGATATTACATGTGCAAGACTTCATTGCTTCTTTAGTACTGATCCTGAAACAGCGGCTAATTTCAGGTTCTAAACTCTAACTTCTACAATCAAACTGATAAACTGTTCTGAGGACTGTGGTGCAAGGCAACTAAAATCTAAACTTGGCCCAAAAACAAGATGGTTTCACTTCCTTATCAGTTGGTATAAATATACAGAACAGTGTCAGGCAGAGAAGAGTGAAGCCCTGAGTAAGGAGAACATATTTATCTGTGGTTTGAGGACTACAGAGATAGACTATGGAGAAATCGACATCTTGACATGTGTTCCAACCTTTCTATAAACTGAAGAATTGCTCAGAAAGCTGTGGTATTCAGATACTTTTATAAGTGCAGACTAGTATTAGGTTTGCCGGTATTCTTTCTGCAAGTTCTTCACAGGTAGAGAAAACAGCATTAGACACAACTGAGATGGGGTTCTTCACTTAATGGCATTTTAGAAGAACATTTTACTTAACAAATTTGCTTACCATGTCTCCAAGGTGGTTCATGCCTAGCTCATATGAGTGAATGCCCAACTCATACTCTTGATTATGAGCATCAATCAGCCTCATGTTTTTCTCCCAGATAGCCCTGCGAATGGCCTCGTCAGCCTACCGAGGGCACACATACAGGAAGAGGTACGATTTGTTTCAGAATTTGGTTGACTTTCAAATCTCATTTTTCTAAAACAGTTACATTTATGACATTTAGTAACATCAAGCTTATTCTGGATGATATTACCAAGCCAACCGCGTGCTCTGACTCCCTTTTATTTTCCATTTAATATTAGCCATGTTAGCATTTTTGATCACACTATACCCTTAAATATCAGTGCACTGCTGGTGCTAACTGAGTGTCCATTTTAACACTATGCGAAGGAATGCTGAGTCTGCAACTGCTTTAATGCCCTTGACATGATTGAGCTATGAACAGACATTCATGCTTCACAAAGGAAACTATAAAAGTGTTCTGAAAATTCTGAAGCATCCCAATTTTGGTAATATTATCTTAGAATATGTGCACTTTGCAACAAATATTGGACAATAAAAAGCACTCCAATATCAGTCACTAATGCTGAAGAAAGACAGAGCATGGATGTTATCTTTCTGATTTCCTATGATAACTGAACAATCTGTTTTGTATTGAGAAAAGCTTAATCTAGAGCTCAGATTAATTAATTGCTGCCATTTTGGACTTTGAACTGATATCATTTTGGACAGAGGTTATACTGTAGGTGAGGTATCTATTTTCAAGTTGTAAGTAATTATTTTCATAACAGCCTAATTTGAAAAAATGAATAATAAACAGTTACAAAATAGAATCTGTTACCAGGCCATTGTACTCCTTCCTGTGAGTGGCTTTCCAGCTTTCCCACTCCACGTCCAGAGAGATGGGGTCCAAGGACTGGGTCACTGCAGACCCCAGCAGCAGCAGCACTGCTTCACACACCCTCATTCTGCAAGTGAGTAAGGGTCACGAGTTCAGTCGCAGCCTAATCTCACTGAGGTTTCATTTTTAAAAAAACCTCTAGCAAATTCCAAAACAAGCTGAGGAACTGACTCTCTTTTACAGTTTGTGCTTTAGGCGAGAAAGACCTGTTTACACTTAAGCCCGCTGTGTAACAAAGTGAATGTGAAAGTAACTCTAGAATTTCAAGGTTAACGTTTGAAACATGTGCTAAAAAAACACAATAAAGTCCCTAAAAACTCACAGCACTCAAACCCAATAGTTGCAGAAGTTTTTGGTCGTCAAGAATAGTTTACTTTCCAAAATGCGCATAAAACACAGACTCTAGGCAGCCAAAATACAGACACACTGTTTAAAAAAGGCAGCTTAACCTGGCCTACCTTCCCGTAAACTGAAGAAAATCCTGAAGAAATTTCTGCAGAAACGCTCCGATCTCAGTCTGAAAGTGGGTCAGCTCAGCGCTGCTTTATGTACCTCAGTTTGAGGAAGTGCTCCGTTCAGCTGAAAAAAAAGAGGGAGATGGTTCTTTCAAACGGGTTTTCATCTGGAATCTTTTAGAACGTCCTGCCCAGAGCCGTGATGTCAGGTGTCGAATTACAGGGACGGCGCAGCAGCGGCTCACATGAATGACTCGTTCTAAACGAACTAATGGCAATATAATATAACGATAAAACTTATATAATTAATGTTGTAATGAACATTTAACATTGAATAATTCTACACATGTGTATTTACAAGTATGTGTGTATATATAGTACAGGCCAAAAGTTTGGACACACTTCTCATTCAATGTGTTTTCTTTATTTTCAGGACCATGTACATTGGTAGATTCTCACTGAAGGCATCAAAACTATGAATGAACATACGTTGAGTTACGTACTTAACGAAAAAAGGTGAAATAACGGAAAACAGGTTTTATATTCTAGTTTATTCGAAAGAGCCACCATTTGCTCTGATTACTGCTTTGCACACTCTTGGCATTCTCTCGATGAGCTTCAAGATGTAGTCAACTGAAATGGTTTTCCAACAGTCTTGAAGGATTTCCAGAGGCGTTTAGCAGTAAACACCTGTGTGCAAAGCAGTAATCAGAGAAAAGGGTGGCTATTTTGAGGAAACTAGAATACAAAACTTGTTTTACATATACATTTATAGTGTGTGTGTGTGTTTGCAGTTAAGGTCTGATTACTTAGCCCTCCCCTAAATAAATCACACAAAATCCCTAACATTTAATAGAAATTAGCATAACAAAAACGGTTGATACTTGTATAGCTTCCAAATGAGCAGTTCTTCACTAGGTTGGCACATGTCTCGAGGTATAGGCCTACGAGCCCACTCTTCCATGGCAAATTGTTCCAGCTCATCCAGATTGCAAGGTTTTCGAGCATGGACATTGACCTTCAACACCTGTCAAGTGAAGTGAAGTGAAGTCAAGTAGTTTTTTATTGTCATTTCTACCATATAAACACTAAAAAACGTTCCTCCAGGACCATGGTGCAACACTAGTGCAGAACAGAACACAACAGAACAGAAACAGAACACAAGGGCAAACAGGCTCGAGCACAAGAGCAACAATACAACTTAACAAGACAAGACAACGTTCAGTGCAAGTTGAATGGCTACATTCAGGGTAAATACAGTATTGACTAGTACTATATTCAAGCAGCAGAGATGGGCAAAGGATACAAAACAGAGTTTACATGTGCAAAAAATGCAGGGCATCAATAAATATGTGCAATTTGGACAGCAATAATATAAATGTGCAGTTTGTGACCGATTTAAAACATCATGACAGAGAGTGTTTTTTTTTACAGAAAAACAAATAGTGTTTTTTTTTACCTGCCACATATTCTCAATAGGATTGAGATCTGGACTCTGTGAGGGCCACTCCAAGACCCTGATTTTGCTGCCCTTCACAAAATTAATGGTCAGCTTAAAGGTATGATTTGAGTCATTACCTTGCTGAAAGTCTCATCAGCGACCTAGTGTGAGACGTACTGCAGATTTCTTTAAATTGTTCTTCAAAATGTCAACATACTGCTCTTTTGTCAGGATCCCATGAACATGAACAAGGTTCCCGATGTCTGAGGCAGCACAACATCCTCACCACATGATGCTCCCTCCACCATGTTTAACAGTGGGAACTGTGGTTTTGGGTTTGAAGGCCTCTCCCTTACTTCTCCAAATAAAAGTACAATTCATGTGCCCAAACAGCTCGAGTTTAGTCTCATCAGGCCAAAGAACAGACTTCCAAATCTCATTACCATGTTTCAAATATTCATGGGCAAAATTTATTTGGCTATGGATGTGCCATTGTTTCAGCAATGGAGTTTTTCTTGGACAGTGACCTACACAAGTCCTCAACGACGAGCTCCACAACTGTCTTCCTTGACACATCAACTTCAGAAGAGGCCAGGTCAGCAACAATCACCTTGGTAGAGATCCAGGGATCCTTGTTGACATCACTGATTATTTTCTCCATCGTTTTTTTAATTTTGCAAGTTCGTCCCTGCCCAGGTTTGTTTCCAAAAGATTTTGTCTTCTGGTGCTTTGCAGTGAGGCATCCTACATTTGTTCTAAACACTGTTAAACCTTTGGAAATGGCAGTGTATGCACCACTCTCATGAAGAGCATCTACTCTCCTCTTCCAAACTAATTTCTTTATTTTGTGGTATGATGAAATTGCCTGTTACCAAAAGTTTCAGAGTGGTCCGGGTGCCTCTGGCCCTGTTTACCAGAGGTCCTTATGTAAAGGACATTGCTGATTACTCTGTGGTGTAAAAGGTAACTGAATGTTCAGGTGTGGTTTTGAAGCTTATTGAATGGTCAGGTCTACCTTGAAAGAGAAAAAAATCACAGGGGCTTATAATTTTGGACTTGTCATTTTTCATTTTTCTTGTTACAGTTCAGCCCATCAAAAGTGATCTAAATCTGACTTTGTGGAGAATTTGTTTTCGTTCTTTTGGAAGCAATACCATCATTAACAGTTTTTGTTATGGTCATTACCATGAGATATTAAAGATTGCGTGAGATTTCTTTAGAGGGCTTATAATTCTGGCCTTAGCTGTATATATAATTTGGGATATAACTCAGCTGACTGAAGCTGCTTGATGAGTCTAATTTACTTGCCTCTGTTAGTCAGCTTGCTGAGGTGGTGCTGCTGTATCTTACTCAGGCTCTGAGGTGTATGTGAACATTGTCCCGTGATGTTCACCAAACAGACATGCAGTTGAACATGACTCCATCACAGACAGTCATCCTTGAGAGAGAGAAAAAGGGATATGCCATTCTGAAAAGGAAAAACCCTTGTGGTATAGCTGCATGCTGTATGTATGTTAGTCACAAACATGCCAGGAATCCATAAATAACTTAGGATGAATGCAGCACTGACTGCTGACCTGACAAAGTGACGGGAATACACACTGGGTATAAATCATGCCACTACGTTTAATTCAATATTATAAAGACATTTGTGTAAAATAAATAACATTACAATAAGCAGAAGTATGTACTACATATACCGCAAAAAAAACAACAACATTTAACACCACATGCTGTCCTACATTAACACTTCAGTGGGACTGGACCATTTGGGTTAGCCTGTGTTCCCTATGTGCATCAGTGGGACCTGGGCAGCCATGAACCTATTGCTAGTTCATAATTTGTTCTTTCTTGGACTGCCAGAAACCTCCCAAGGCTAGTCATTTTGTTTGACCAGTAACCTAGCCACACAATTTGGCCCTCATCAAAGTCACACAGATCCAAGTGCTTATATATTACATTTACAGAAACACTGACAAACCAAAAATGTTAATTTGACTGCTTTGATGTGTTTTAACTGCCTCATGTATCGCATATGAACATATACTGAACATATCCACTAACAGTCTGAGGATTTGTGTGTGTGTGTGTGTGTGTGTGTGTGTGTGTGTGTATGTGTGTGTGTGTG
>JBBMFX010000007.1:8714876-8733391 GCA_037832545.1 Rhabdalestes septentrionalis | reverse complement strand
TAGATAGATAGAGAGATAGATAGATAGATAGATAGATAGATAGATAGATAGATAGATAGATAGATAGATAGATAGGTGAAACTTGAATCATACTCCTCCCCCATAACAGCAAGTTCACATCAATGGAATCAAATCTGGATTCAGGATGTTGCAAATGATATCAGCTCTGACCAACCAGCATGTGTGTCAAATAGGAGAAGCCAGCTGTCCGCTCTATGTTAGGGATTATGCAAATGTTTGTTCACATTGTATTGTACACAGTTCTTTTATACACTTAATCTGCCATTACAAGGGATAGTCATAGTTAGTTATGTGTGCATGTATTTTCAGGAATTACTCATGAACCATCCCTATTCCTTATAAATCTGTTTCGTTTACATACTAATGCAAATGCTGTAGTCTGAATCCAGGGAATGTCTTGGTTCCAGACATTCATAAAAACTCTTTAGCAATAGCTCATCATCAACATGCAACATGCTCTTTTCATGTGTTCCTATTTTTAGTTAACTTTGTAACAGTACACAATGTTCAAGTGGCATCAGCAGAGTGCAGCACTAAGCTAATGCCAGTTTATAATGTAATCATGTTCTGTCTGCAAGTCTTTTGTGATTCTAGATGTTCTATTGGAGGTTGGTTACATTGTGTTGCCCTGTTTAAAAGAACAACCACAAAAGAACAGAAGTCAAACATAATGTAGTTACTTCATTCCAAAGAAATTATGCACATGGGCTTTTCCGTATTCTAGCATCCAGAGATGTCCAATAAAGGAATTGTCATTTTGTTTATTCAGATACAAATAGAGCAAGCTGAAGTTCTTTCTCTTTCCTTAGCTACAGGATATTTAAGAGAGGAAAAAACAAACAGATTTAAACCTCCATTCCTTCCTCCTCACAAACCATTGAGTACATTCAAATAAAAAACATAGATCACTGAATAAATAGAATCTCTGAAAGGCCCGTACAGACACAAACTGCCACCTACTTTCAAACCCCCTCCTCTGCAAGACATTTGTGACAGCTGTGGGAATGTATATGGATGTGTCCCGAATGAATGGTTCAAGTAATCTTGTTTGTTACCCAAAGCCTCTGCAGTTTTTCTTTATCTCTCGCATACACTCCTTTAGTCGAGAGCACAGAAATCAGTCTCACTTTTGCATATGCTAAAATCTGAAAACCAGCATTATATGCTACAGTCACAGTTCATCAGTAGAAAATGCAATATTTTCATGTACAGACAGTGCAGGACAAATTTAGCACAATCTTGCAAACTTGCATCCTGCTTAGTACATTTTATTAATATTCTCTCTCTGTATTTGCTCATGGTCTTTCAGTATCACTGGCAAGCTGTGAGGGGAAAACACTCTGCCATCTATCAGAACTGACAACTTTCCCCACTCTGTCCAGCACCTGTTATTTGCTTGGGCAGCTTTTTATACTCATGAGCATAGTCATGCTGCATTCTGCAACCTCTCAGTCTGGCACTTTTGTTGCTCTATCTGAGGAATTCTAATTGGGGATTCATAGGGGGACTGGGGTTAGTTCTTGCCCGAACCGGGTAAAAATAGCATCACTGTGTGAGAAAGAGAGGGCAACAGAGCCAGCCCTTTGCTTTCCTTGACTGTACACAGGTCAAATGTCAGCTACAGAGGTATGTGACCTCTCATACAGCTCTACCTTTGAAGCTGCCATGACTCAGATGGAATATTAAGGAAAAAACTATAAGTTCAGAATAAAGAAGTGTATCATATGATGAGACACTTACAAGGTTTACTAGCTAGGTTGGGCGATAAGGAAAATATATAGGCGTGATGGTGAAGATATTTTTATGATTCATGATATCACAGTATTTGGTTTTTCTGAAAGAAAGCTGTGAATTGTTCAGAAAGTGTTTTCTTTCCATTTTAATACTAATACAATGCCTATATTAGATCAGTTCTTGAATTATTCTTCGGTCAATAAAAAACAGGAAGTGGATGTTTTCTGTAACTGATTGCTGACCAGTCGAGAAGTGTAGATGTTAATGACAAGCATGTACAATCTAATTTAATTATTCCAGTCAGCACTCTGTGTTTTAGAACAAGCGTGAATATTGTGTAGGTCTTGTTGCTTAGGTGTTGACATTGGTAATGAATGACATTTTCTGAACCCCTTCTAGTTCTCAAGCACGATAAAGTATTGGAATGGAATCAGAATTTAGAAAAATAATGCTAAATATTTTGTCCAATATTATGCTGAAATCCTATCAGTTACTTCCTACTATGTAGTTGCTGTGTATTGGGTGTTTATAGGCTCTTTGTAAATGGTTGACATGGATCATATTTATGCAGTAAGCTCTGAAATGTATGTTATGACATAACAGTAATCAAAGTAAAAGCATATCACCTTGCCCTCCCCTACCTATTAATCCCCTTATCTTAACTGACAAATTGATAAATTGTCATGATCATTATGGTGAATAGAGAACAATGTTGTGTATGTGTGATCAGTATCATGGTTCCTGGTAGCTAGTATTGAAATCGAGAGGAGAGCTTAGGAGAAACACAAAAACAAGTTCTTCATGTTAAGCACAAAGTCTGTCATAAAATGTTGCACGTCATGAATAGCTGTCATGATGGATTGTATACAGCAGTTTAAACTTTGGTGTGGTGTGGTGTGTTGGACTAAAATAGCCTCCTCTATAATTCACTAATTATGATCCAGACTGTATTCATTATTGATTATCAAGAGTGTGATCACAGACGTAACTGCGTGTAAAACGGTAAGTTGTGTTAGGAACACTATCCTCATGAAACTGAGCTAAAGAAATGAATAATGAATACAAAGGTGAGAAAAGAGAAATAGAGCTACAGCGAGAGAGAGAAAGAGAGAGAGAGAGAGAGAGAGAGAGAGAGAGAGAGAGAGAGAGAGAGAGAGAGAGAGAGAGAGACTTTCGCCACGTTTTGAGCATGACCCAAGCTAATCTGGTGCACCTGTCAGTCCTTGTCTCTAAAAAACGGGATGGGTTCAACACTTTAATTTGTTTAAGCCAGGCTCTGTGCTCTACTGGCAGGCTACATGGTGTTAGGATTGCACTTTTACTTCCAGCCCCATGTTATGAGTCAGCTCTTCCATGCCAATGAAGATATTTTGAGTGAAAACAAAGAATGAATCTAGCCTTAGAATTGCTTTCAGCTTGAATGATGTGCCATTTGGAGGGAGAGATTGTGAGAGAAAAACAGAGAGACTTCCAGCAGCTCAGGTTTGAATTTGTTACTTGATTGAATATTATTGAATTCATTATGATTTATGGATGCATAGTCCATATTAGTACTGGTCTTTTGATGAGTTGCCTTTCTATATTTTGATACATGTAAATTCCAATTCCGATTTCATATTGTTTTTTGGGGTTTTTTTGTATTTTTTGTATTTATATGCATGTTAAAAACTATTAATAAAAACACTTAGTAGTGTATACCACAAACTCTGAACTGTAGTCACGTGTAAGTCCTATTAAATACTGATGAAACAAGCCCTTTTTGTAGGGTCACTAACCAATTTAGTTTTCCCTTTGTCAAATTCTGTATGTTAAGTCAATACGTTATTGATTTTGGTCCTTGTTAGTGTGTTAAATGTTAATGAGACAAGAATAGTTGTTGCTGCCTTTTCATTTTTTTAGGAAAGCAATTTGCTTACACCCTGGAGTTCTCCGCTCCTTCAGTTCAGGGGTCTGAAGCCAAGAAACATACTTAATTTACAATTCATACATAATGCTGATGCATTGTTTATCTTAAAATGCTAAAACTTTGATCTGTATTTGTTCTCTTATGAGATTTGGTGGTCGGGAATTTGTGGTCGTAATAGTTGTATGATTCAATTTTAAAAATGCACTAATTATTCATTATAGAAATTTGCCTAGCCAGCAAAATGTAAATAAGATGGCTGTGTTGAATTCATACTATGCTGGAATTTGTTCCTTTTGCCCAAACAGCATCCCAACATGCAGATTTGTGTTAGGTGGCTGAGATTCTAATTTAAGTAATTTTTTCTACATGCCCCACCCGCCTCAGGTTAAACCAGGGACCAGTATAAATGTAACATACAAACCTGCCTGCTTATATTAGCCCCTCCAGCACAGTATGCTGTGCTCTAGATAACTGGTGAGAAGAAAACCTTGTTACTGTGCACCACATGGCACATATCCTCACTTAACTGCTTTGTAAAACTGTTAGGATAACTGTAGGATAAGTTTGCCCTTTATATTGTTGTAAGTGGACATTATTTGCAGTACTAGGGTTAAAGGACGAGCAGGACCTTGAAAAGAAAATGCAGATTGCAGATTTGTATTTGTTTCTGAATGCCTTTTTTCTGTGTTATAGGTCGTCTAAAACTGAATAAACTCAGCATAGGACCAGGCTCCAGCCACACCTGAACCTTAAAGATTCTGGTTATGAGAACTTCCAATACAAAAGGATCGTGGTGAGTCCCACACAACTGAATTCATGCTACATAAAATTATACTTGATTTGGGGTGGCAATTTTTTTGCTAATAAACCCAGTAGATTTAGTCTGTCAGTGATATATTACTTTGTCGCTGTTAGTAATATTGTGAGCCTCAAGATTAATCACAATTACATTAACAAGTAATCTGCATCTTTGATCAGTCTACTCACAAACTGTGACGTTCCTCGGCATGTTAGATTATACTTTTAATATCATTCATTTATATTAGAGCTTTTTTAATATTAAATCAGATGTCCTTGTTTCCTTTGTACAAGGTATTTTTATCTCATGTTGAAAAGCTTACAACGGTTTCCCTAACCAAGACTCTCTGTTGTCCCCAGCAGGCAGGCGGTAAGATGTTCAGGGAGGCGTTTGGCCAGCAGGGGGTGTTGGCGCTCCTGCTGCTGGGGTGTGTAAGCTTCTCAGCAGCTGATCTATCCTGGCCATGCCCACAAAAGTGCATCTGTCAGCAGGGCACATTAGAGGTCAATTGCTCCACAAAACATCTGACAGGTGTTCCTGAAGGCCTGTCTAACAATGCCAAGCGCCTGGACCTGTCTGGCAACCGCCTGAAGACTTTGAGCCGGCGACAGTTCTATAGCCTGTCCAAGTTAGAGGATCTGGACCTAAGCCAGAACATTATATCTATGATTGAGGTTGAGGCATTCCAGGGACTCAAAAACCTTCGATTTTTACGAATCAAAAACAACCGCCTAAAGATCATCCCAGTGGGTGTCTTCTCTGGCCTGTCTAACCTTCGCAGCCTGGACATTAGCAAGAATGAGATACTTGTCTTTCTGGACTACACTTTCCAGGAGATGGGGAATTTACGGGAAATGAACGCGGCAGAGAATGACTTGGTTTTCATTTCTCAGAGAGCCTTTGTTGGCCTGCAGAGCTTACAGGAGCTAATCGTGGACCGCAGCAACCTGACCTCCATCCCTACAGAAGCATTTTCGCAGCTCCAGAGCTTGACCAAGATGCGTCTGCGGAGACTTACCATTAGCGTCTTGCCCAACAATGCCTTCCGTCGGCTGCACCAGTTGCGTACTTTGCAGATCATTCAGTGGCCCTCCCTTGAGACTTTAAATAGCAACAGCCTTATCGGTCTCAACCTCACCACCCTAGTCATCAGCAACTGCAATCTGAGTGCAGTACCGTATGCCTCACTTCGCCACCTTGTCTACCTACGTTACCTAGACCTGTCCTATAACCCCATCAGATCTATACAGGGCAGCCTATTAGGGGACTTGATCCGACTTCAGGAGCTCCATCTGGCAGGTGGGAACCTTCTACGTATCGAGCCAGGTGCCTTCAAAGGACTGGTCAACTTTCGGCTACTCAATGTATCTTCAAACCGACTCACCACACTAGAAGAGAGTGCCTTCCACTCAGTGGGGAACCTACTGACTTTGCGATTGGACAGAAACCCCCTGACTTGTGACTGCCGGCTACTGTGGATAGTCCGGCGACATTTGAGGCTGAACTTTGATGGTCGCCAACCCACATGTTCAGCCTCTAATCATGGGCAGGTAATCATGAGCAAGTATACAGATGTTTTACAGGCAAAGCTCCCTGAAGTGTTCATCTGCAAGCAGGCACAGATTCTGGATCGGCAGATGCAAGAAGCAAGTGTGGATGAGGGAACAATTATACAGTTTGAATGTAAAGCAAAAGGGCATCCATCACCTTCTATTACTTGGCTGTCACCTCATCTGGCACCAATCAGCTCCATGGGGAGAATACGAGTATTGGCAAATGGAAGTCTGGAGGTGCGTTATGCTCAAGTACAGGATGCTGGGACTTACCTATGCATTGCAGCAAATGCTGCAGGGAATGACAGTATCTCTGCAAGTCTTCAGGTAAGAGGTTTCACTCGAAACTACACCACTCCCTTTTTCTCTGATGAGCGATGGGTTGAAACGTCATTACCTCCTTCTACCAACTCTTCAGAGCAAGTGTCAAACCCTTACCCCTTTGATGCCAAGACCCTTGTCATTGCCACTACAATGGGCTTCCTTTCATTCCTAAGTTCAGTGGCCATCTGTTTTGTATTTATGTTCTTCTGGAGCCAAAGTAAGGGCCAGATCAAGCACACTGCCACCATTGACTTTGTGCCACGCTCCTCTATGGGTGGAGGCGGCGAAGGTGCAGATACTGGAAGATTTACAATGAAGCTCATATGAATCATCAAAGGACTATAAAAGTTTTGTTGGATAGCTAGCAGCAGCAAAGAAAATCAATATACAGCTGGCTTACTTGCAGAAATGTAAATGAGCTTGTATTTACATAAGTTTTAAGGCATGGTATCACGGATATCTCTTGCTATCATACCACATGAGTCAATAAAGTGTCGTTTTGGCTCATTTTAGTTTAATCACTGTAAAAACAATAAATGGGCCTTTTTCTCATAATTTTGCTTGGTTGGTTCTAATTTTGCTGGTGTTTAGACAAAAACACTATGTATCTAGTTGGAACTAGCACTGTACCACATGCAGAGGACACTTGCTTTGAATTAAGTGCTGTAGAATGGGCTTTCAAACAGACATTCTCATACACTGTGTTTGTCAATGTTAATTAGAATACAGGCATACTTTAAGAGGGTGAGGTGTTATAATTATTGTAAATAGGAAGATGAACAGACTTTACTTCAAATGGGTTGGAATTGCCAATAAGGTTTGAATTTATTTGTCTGGCATGTCTTTTGTCAATAATATACTGTCATTAATGATATATTTGAAATAATAAAATGCTGTCTCTTAACACTATCAGTATTGTTAATCACAGAGTTTAGAGTTCTCTCAGCTAATAAACTTTATCACTTATAGTATTAGTGGTGCACCAAAATGAACATCCTTGCCCGAAACTAAATGTTTAGGATGCACTGGGTCAAAACGTGAAATAGGACTTACTAAAATTATTATGAATATTAAAAGTATTATGAATTATGAAGCATACATGTGCACATGACACAACAAAGAAGGGTTGTTTTTCAATTAATTTTTATTTATTTATTTATTGTGCTTTAAAATTTGTAGCTATAGATGATGTCAGACCACCAGCTTCAGTTGGTTTGATGTATTCAGTATATTGAGTGGTTTTCTGGTGGTCCCAGACCTGTAGTAGACAACTTTTTGGGTGTTGTGTCCTGTCTTGATACTTGAATGAACAGTGTCTTGTTCTTCATAGAAAGCATGAAATAGTTCTACACGGGTGAATTTTCACTCTTTATCTACTGCTTTATCTATTTTTACTCTAACTGCTTGAACAAGTATATGCTGACCGGTACAGAAAACTGAAATGAGCGAGCAGTGTTTATAACAGTTATTTGCATTAATGTTATTACAATTATTTGTGAGGTCTTTGATTTAGTTTTTTATCTTTCAAAAACCAAAAGTGCTGTTTTCGATCCTTTTCGGTGGCTGAAATTTCGGTGCATCTCTAATAGAAAATTGATTTGTGAGCTATCCATTAAAACTGGCAAAAGACTATTAAACTCAATACTGTTAAAGACCTTAGATTTCTGAAAGCATGATAGTGTTAGGATATTAACAAGTAAAACTTCCTTTCAGTCTTTGTGCTACTGCTCTCAGGGGGATGTTTCCCCAAACACAAACAGAAGAGTAACAGGAGCTTATAGCATTAGAATATTGCCATTTAGCAATAAGGCTAACTGTTGTTATAGAATGCAAGGTGTTGATTTATTCAAATTATTCAAGGATTTCTGTAAGTATGGATCACTTTTATGTAAAGTAGTATTTGGATTGTTTGCACTTAAAATATTATATTTCAGATTGAACATTTTATGTCCTTATTTGGTTAATTAAAACATGACAATGCTAACATGTCTATGTTTTTTATTTCTGTTAAGGTGTGTCTTTTTAGCCACAGCAGATTAAGTTTATTTAAACTAAACTACTGGGATGTGTCTTAGCAATGCTTAAATGTCATATCAAAATAGCACCTTATGCTCATGTAAGATGATTTGCAATAAAATTAATGTAATGTACATACTGCAATGTTGTTTTGCTAACTTATTTGTAAAATGTAGAATTTTGGATTTGTACCTATTAAAGACAAATGCAAATCTGCTGACTGAGCAGCCCTTGCATTGTCTTGACCATCCAGCTACTTCGTTTAAATAATTTCACTTGGTGATAAGCATTATTAAATAAAAACTATTAGAAGTCATACTTTATACTGTGTCTTTCATTATTAGGTTTTTTGTTTAAACAGCTATAGTGGTAGTAGACTTAAGACGAACATTTGCTTTTGACTGAGGATCCTTCTTTGCATGTCTTCTCAGCAGGAAAAATAGTGCTGTCATATTAGAAAAATGTGCTTGATTATCCTCGTAAATCTCAGTCTCATTTGTGATGCCTCTTAAGCTGTTTCCTCCGTTGTCCATTTGATTGACTTGTTTTTGCACCTTTCTCATTCAATTTTCATAATGAAATGAGATAGTGAATTTGCTCGCTGTGATGCGTGCTGATAAATCTGATGTTTGACAGGTTAGAGGACAGAATGTGGAGGCAGAAGGTCACTGTTCTGTTTGAATGCCGCTGCCATGCTGCGGGCCTTAATCAAGTCCTCTCGGCTTTATTTTGGATTCTGCAGTGAGAGAATTTGCTCATGCAGTAGCCGAGAATAACCTAGAAAAAAGGATGATAATCACGTGTATGACTAGTGGTTTAAACCCTTTTGGATTACCTCTGGAAGAGTCAATCTGTTATATAGGTCTGTCTGGTTGCAGATGCACCCAGACCATAGATAGACTATCGTGCAATATAATCTTTTAAATGTAGGCATGTGATTTCAAACTGTTAAAGAGCTTTGCCTTAAAAAATACAGAATAAACAACTCTGAGTGCATGTTTGAGAACAACAAAAACATGCTGTAAAACCATAGTTTACTATTCAATCGACAGGATGTTTATATTTGTAAATTAGTCAGAAATGCAACTGTGTGATCATCCTATAAATATTCATGGCCTTATGTGCTCTTTATTCATAAATGATTATGACACAGAGCATGAGGGACACTGACAGTAGCGTCCACTAGATGGAGGCAAAAGCAAATATTTGAAAAGGGTGATATACACCGCAAATATGAAATATGGATTGTTGGTGAGCTTAGACCCTTATAGTCATTCATCTATTGTACATTAGGAAACTAATCAATGTCGTGCAGCAAATGTAGACTTTCTTTAGTGTGCAACCATTCAATTCCCAGTGCTAAAGGTTTGGCAAAGCTGTCTTAACAGCACAAATGGCGAAGATACACACAATTTACACCATAATTATGAGCGCCTATGGTAAAGCTGTATTTAAAAAGTGTTTTTAAACAAACCAATATTTGTCACAATTTCTGGATCCACAGCATTTTCTACAACATTCTTACCTGGAGTGCCAATAATTATGCAGCTGATTGTGTCAAGTTTCCTTTAACCTCTCCTGCTGTTAAGATTTTCCTCAGTAATTAGATCAATACACTTTACTGGTCCCAGAGGAAATTATTTATGTAACTGGATAATAACATTAAATTCAGTATGTTAATTGATACAGAGGGCCCATTGGTTATTTTGAATAGAACACAACATGTCATTTTTATGGACATTGCAACACCTGGTTCCCATTATCACCATTTTAAAGCAAATCAATGAGTGAATTAATTTGGTCTGAAATTAAACATTTAATGTGTCAGTTGGAATGTTGTATTAACGTCTAATTCGCTAATTTGAAAGGATATCTGGATACCTGGATGTAAAGTATGTTTGTCTGAAGCAATAAACGGATGGACACTTAAAAAAACTGATTTACACCCTACAGCACAATATCGCACAAGAAGATGCTCAACACATTTGCACTGAGCTGCCTTTCATAAAGACCTTTAGGTCTATGCACGATGGACTTGTGAATTTTATACAAGCTTTTGGATTTAAAATACCTGGCTGTTTGAGTGTTTCAAGCCTGAACATCTCTCTCATCCCTCCTCTTTCCTTGGGGGAGTGTGACGTTCAGCCCATCACCCCAACTTCCTCTCTGAGATGCTGAGGGACAGAAGGGCTTGGAACAGCACTCAGATCGATGCTGCGTATTAAACCCTAGCCTAAACCTGCCAGCGAGGATTTTTTTCCCCCTTCCGTAGTTTGGAGGACGCGCTCCTCTTTCTGACTGCAGCATCTTCTAGTATTGGCCTTAACTCATCTCAGAACAATGAATCCAGTCCTTCTAACGACCCTCTTTTCCATAGTTCTGGCTGAAAAATCCCCTCGGCTGAAATTTACAGTGCAAGGTAAGTAGTGCTGTTCTAACATGCATCTTTTTAATTGAATGTTCAGACAAAACTGGGTTAAATCTGGAGACATTTGGCTTTACAGGCACACAAACACGCCCTATTTTTGTTTTTACTTATGCACTTTATGACGACGAATGCTCTGTGATGGCTGACATAGTGGAAATGCATTCGTTTTAATTGAAGGAATACGAGTCTGTGTCACGCACAGCTTCTTAGATATTGAAAACTGGCTATAGTGATAGCGCTGCGTCCGTTCCACCTTAAATGGCGCAGCAGCTACATTGTGGTGAATGTACAGCTCTAGCAAGGAGACTGAAAGGAACATGTGCACCATTTAAGGTGGAGCAGGGGAATGAGACCAAAGGGCTAAAGGAGAGAACAACTCAAACGAAATGCCCAACAAACCCCAAGAGAGTAAGGAAAAGGAATATAAGGATATAATCCACTCAGAAAGGGGCGCGTACGCGGCGAGATGCTAATTAACGGCCAAACGATGGATGGTTTGCTTATTATTGATCTTCAGACATGCACATACGGGCTAATTGCATAGGGTTTACGTTGTTTCTGAGTGAAGTTAAACTAACTTCAACTTTTTTCTCAGTCATTCTGTTAAATAGTAACAAACTAATCCAAACCCGAGGCAATAGCAGCGATAGCACTGCAGACATTGCGTCTGATTCCGGAGAGAAACGCACATCCTGGCACCATTATGGATGAGAGTGATGGTCAAACATGGACATTGGCTAGATATTTATGGCTTGGTATCCATGGTAACGCCATCTTGACATATGTCTGTTGTTTACCCGGCTCGAAACTGGTCTGTGATGAAATAAAAAGTGCTTTTCTCGAAGAAGAATCAAATCTACAGATGTTATAGACATGACTGGAGGAATGCACGGTTTTCCTTCGCTGAATGTACGAAAACGATCAGCTGTCTTGTTTCCCCATGTTAACGCTACTGTGGAGATAAAAGGGCAGCGAGCTGTCTTTATGAATCCATGTAATATTAATACTATTACCACTAATAACAATTGTAATGTCAGAAAAAGGTACATTCTCTTGGGATGCGTCTAAGTGGCCAAAAGCTGCACAACTGCATTGCAGGTACGAGCTAATGGAGATGATGCCATTGCAGTGGCCGAGGCTTTTTTGGAGATCAGAGCAGAAAACACATGCAAACCTCGTAAATGCGCTCGCGGACGCACGCGCGCGCACACGCACGCGCGCACACACAAACATATACACACACACGCACATAGACAACACACACACAAACATATGGGGAATAGCCCATGGAAAATTCCACAAAATCCGGCTCTGTTATTTATTCTGTGCACGCCTTAACGCGCCCGGTCCTTCTCGCTGAAGCACAGCCAATGGGATCTGGATCTAGGACCGTCGTCGTCATTGTTTTTCTTTTCTGACTTGTTCCAGTGTTTGACTCCCTCTTTTTTGGAGGCATAGATCGCCAGCCACCTTTTATTTTACCCCAGAGCAAATTCAATTGCTGTGTTTCTCTTTTGGCTAAAGAAACGAATCTTCAAGAAATGTTCATTAGGGCTTGTTTCAGCATTATGCGCAGCGCCTATCGATCTTTTTATCTCGGCCAAACGGAGGCGCGTCCTCAATTCAAAGCACGTCTTTCTGAATCCACCAAGGAGGGGCGAGAGACACAGTCAACCATCTCATGGGCGAATATTTTCCACACTAGTCCATGTTAGGATAATACACATTCTCTTTTGATATCTTACGCCAGGTTTATTTTTCCTTGGTTGACTCGCTAAGGTTGGGGAGAACAGTTTTGAATCTTAGCTTTGCCATAAGCACTAAAAACCACCTGTTGGAAGTGAATGCGAATCGACCAGTGCTGTAATGTAGTTAAAAAACTACACAGAGGTTTTTCTACTGGGGTAAATGGGGGCTGTAACCAGGGCTTTGACCCCTTCGTTTAATATTGATGTGGTATTGATGTCATGCTGTATGTCAGCTGTAGGTGACAGCACATAAAAAATGCATTTCTCATGCAGGGTTTATCATATAGTGTAAACAAATGACCAACAAGATTACCATGACCTGACCCAAACTAAGATTTTAAAGGTTGCTTTGCAGTGTTTGATGAAAACCATGACAACGTTTAATCTTATGCCTTTGTATTTACAAATCCTCCATCTAGCATGTGTGCTCCAAACCTTTGAAAGCACCAGTTGCATATAAACACACTAAATGTTTGTGATTAAATTTGTGTATTGTTTCTACAAATACATTTACATAATAGGATGCATAATCCGTTAACAAGATAATATTTACGTCCATCATTGTGTTAAGGTGGAATGTCTGTTCATGTAGGATGTAAATTCAGTATTTTTTTAGGGTGTGCTTGACCCTCTGTAAACTGCCTTTCAGAGCCAGCAAGGTTTCACTTCCAGAAACCAGAGAACTACATGACCATGTACCACCAGCAGGGGAGCGATGTTCTTTATGTGGGGGGCCAGGGAGTCATCTATAAGATTCCATTCACCCATAAGGGGGTGCAGGACTCACAGGTGGACAAAGTAGGTGCTTCAGTCAAGATCAGTAAAGATCACTGATAAATTATAATAAAGATAATAGTTGCCAATGTAGAACTACTTTTGGTTCACTAAAGAGGTTTTGAATGTATGGATGCTTAAAAAGCCCAATATGGAGAATAGATAGCATCCACAAAGACAATTCACAACAGCATAGAGCATGAGCAACACTATTCTATTCAAATGAATGCTAACTGAAACTAAATATCATTGTATGATGTTGTTAATTGACACCTAGATACCAGTAGTGGCTGATGAAAGTGTCAGAAAGGACTGCCTTGCCAGTACAGTACCTCTACAGGTAAGAGAGTTCTTGCTTAATTGATATAACACTCCCATACATCTTGTGCTGGTTTCATGGATGTGGATTCATCTTCTTTTTATTCCATAGTGAAGTATCTAGGTTAATTCAGCATTAGACATTCAAGTCTAGGCTTAGGTTTCTAATGGTTCAGTAGAATGTGATATAAACTAAACATGGTCAGTCTGGCAACTGAACTATCTCTGGGAACTGAGTCTACTGTGATTCTCCATTCTAATAAAGAAGAAATCTGCATTCAGATCTATAATAGGACTCTGGATCCCACTGACATAAGAGTTTTAAGCAAGATTGAAACAGCTCCTTTGTAAATATAGATTATCTTCACAAGGGCCAGTCAGAGCAGAGAGCAGAGCTTGGTGGCCTCATTCTAAATCTACAGAAATAGTCATACGTGATGAGCAGCACATCACTCACCATTTCAGCCGACTGAATGGGGTTATGTTTTAAGGTTAATGGCTCAGACAAAACTCTTCTGAACAGCAAGTTCTTTAAAAGGTTGAAATGAAGAAAAAGCTGTACAACATCTTTACATAGAAGTTTTGTGAGCAGTGCTCATTTCTGTCAAGCATGTATGATGCATGTGTGGTAAGTTTTACTAAAATAATGTCGTATTTGTTTTTCACCTTGCAAAGCTTGACTGTGATAACTTCATCACCGTCATTGAGAAAGTCAGAGATACCTTTGTGGTGTGTGGGACAAATGCAGGCACCCCTAAATGCTGGCTACTGGTAAGGCTAACTATTTTTTACATGCATGCATTTACAGACTCCAACACACTGCTGGTACAAACCCGTAACTTCAATATAGAAATGTTTTCTTTAATTGAATGTACATTATTTGTTGCAAGGCTTTATTCGAAGTAACATTTGACAATTTCTATTGTTCACACAACTTAAAAGGATCAAACAACTAAAATAATTTAGTTAACTCACAAAATGAAAAATAAGACTAGCAAGGCTTTGACATGAAATTGATGACATACTAAGTTGTGTTGTTTAGAATTAACATATTACCACGGCCATCATGTGGCCCAAATTTAAAGGGCCCTTCTATATATTCCTATTGAATGTTTTCCCCTTTAAGCACAGTGTATGCACCAAAAAATTCCTATACATGACCATTTAATCCCATGTTATGGGTTATTTTTTCTGACATATACAAATGTCTCCTCTATTGTCTGGCATACTTCTGTAGACAGATCAGCAAAAACGGGAAAAAAAAAAAATCTGATTTTCAACCAGAACAAGGAGTGCAGTCTTGGCCACAGCCTAAGATTAAAATCTCCACTGACATAATAAAAGTATCTAAGGTAATGAGACTTGGGTGCATCTGCCCTTACATCTGCAGCTTCAGTTGTGGCGCAGCACATTATTCTGCTGATTTTGCACCATCTTCTGAAAGATCATAATGTCTTAAACTCTATTGTGGTGCAGCTGGTGTGAGATCATTAGATCTGAGGATTTTGTTTTCCTTCTAATAGGAGACAAACACCAACATGTGGATGCACATAGAAATGAACCCGCAGGTGTTTTGCCATCATTATTTTTCATGATCTCTTCCACCAGGTGAATAAAACTCAGCTCACGGACATACCTGATAATGTACAGAGGACACCAGCCTCTGATATCTCTCCTGCTTTCCCATCTCAGCGCTCTGTCAGTCTCTCAGCAGGTAAAAGATTTGGGCGAGGGTGAATGTCCCTTCATTACACATTTTCTTAGTCCAGCACTTTTATCTAGATGAAATAGGCATTCAATTATCAAACAAGAATGTTCTCCTCACACAGGTGCTGCAAACGCATAAGCATTTTCTCTCTCTTTCTCTCTCTCTCTCTCTCTCTCAGACGGAAGTCTGTATTCTGCTCTGTCAGTGGCGGCGAAGCAGCCTGGCTCTATCCGTCGCACCTACAGCACCAACAAGCTGCTGAAGACTGAGAGCAAATGGCTGCTGAGTGAGTAGGTTGAGGTGTCACAATTAGAGGGTCAGGTCTTCCATTTGCAACTACAGGTTTTTTTTTACATACTTTGTATCTGTGCAATTGTTCCAAATAGCTGACAGTATTTTATTATCCAGTACTTGTGTTAAGCTCTTTTGCAACAGAAAGGAAAAGTACCATTTAAACTGTTATTATTATTCCAACCCAGTTAATGTTCAGTGTGCAGATCATTCACTGGTGTTGACAGGGCCTAATTTAGTTTGTATCCCTTTTTAAAGCACAATTTTAACTGCTACACATATGACTAATGACAAATTACAACACTGTATTTGAGGACTGAGAAGGCTTCACATTTTAAGGCCATGATAAATGCATGGTGTGCCAAGCATTTCCAGCTGAAGAACTTTAAAGTTCATGGATCCATGCTATTACTACGCTTAGTATTGCTTACTTCATGAAGAAATGTGTCAGTAAACCATGCTGATGATAATATTTTACTTCATTACTAACTTCAATATTTAACAATTGTGGGAGCTAACGGGGATCCAAATAAAACCTTAGGAGGCCATCATGTGACCTGATAATGAGGACAGAGAAAATGCAGTGGAGGATACCCAGCTGGTACTAGGAAGAGGAGATGTCAATAATGTATTATTCATCTTATTGAGAGGAGGGATGTACGAGAGAATCCCTCTTACTGTTAACAGCTCCAAGGCTGTTTCTGCAGTGCAGAGCTCATCTCAGTTTCCATCCCAGTCGAAGGGAATTGATTGGAAACGAATCAATAAACAATATCACATAGGCAGCACTTGGAGAATGTTGCCAGCTTCTATTGTACTTGGTAGGCAGGATGAGCTAAGACTTGCCTTCCCAAGCTGCTGTCACATGATTAGGAGGAGAGACCTAAATGGGCTTGGTAACAACTCACATTGGGAGAAAATGAGGAAAAGTAAAGATAAGATCATAAGCATGAAGCCTCAGGATTTAATCATAAAAGCTTACAACAAAAAAGAACAGTATCTTGTCCAGATATGCAGGATGATAACTCTGGCCATTCCAATGTATTCTGAGAATGCAGCTTTGTATAAGACACATGCAAATCTGTATGCTTGCTTGTAAAATCCTTATGTGTTTATAAAGGCTTTTATTTAGTTTACAGCTGAAACAGAATGATCTTTGGCGGGTTTCTTTATCTTTTAAAATGAATTTGGACTAAAATAGCAGTCCTCTCTGCAGCTTACTGCCTACAATGGAATATTGGTTAGCATCCCTGATAGGGCTCTGCTTGATACCAAATAGCATTTGCCCACAGGGACACATTAAGCTTAAAATAGATGTGAAACGCATTGTTTTATCAGTGAAGACAGGTTAAAGCACACTGTTGTGTATGGAAACAGTCACTGCTTGTTTGTTCTGTCTCTTTTTTATCTTAACAGACCCACAATTTGCTGGAGCTGCAGTAATTCCTGCTACACAGAAACACAACGAGGAGATGTACTTCTTCTTCAGTGAGATCAACAAGACTGCCAGTTCGGACGAAGAGCCATACAGGGCGCGAATTGGACGAATCTGCCTGGTAGCCAAGTGTTTTCACTGATTATATAATGAGGAATTTCCTGCTATAAGAAATGATCATAACATCCTGTCATATAATTAATTAAAAATGGTAATTAGAATTGTAACATGTCTTGCTTTCTACATTATAAATCATTGACCCCTGATGCATAATGAAATTATCAGACAGAATTATTGATGGTGTAATCACTGCATGTGCGTGTGTTTATGATGTAGAATGATGAGGGGGGCATAAAGACTGTGCTGCCTGACTCCTGGACTACATTCCTGAAGGCACGTGTGATGTGCGGGACAGCCAGTACCCATCAGCAGTACAACAACATCAGAAAAGCATTTGTACTGACATTCCACTATCGAACTGGTGTTATATATGGACTCTTCTCCAATGTGTGGTAAGTGGGATTCTAAAATTTGTGATGAAAACTGGGAGTTGTCACTATTATCTGTTGTGTATGTTTTGGATATGTACAATACTGGACTCTACTAATCACACTGAATGCTGCATGTAATTTAATAGCATTTTAACCTTCTCTCCAGAAACACAAGTCAAATTAATGATACTGCAAGTTTTGGAGCAGTGCAGAGAATTTCATAACTATGATATGATTACACATACTTCACATGCTCTAACTGTGTAATAGGGACACTACTGTAGTCTGTGCATACTCCATTGATGAAATTGACCAGGCTTTCGCTAAATCAAAGCTGAAAGGTTACAACAGCCCTCTGACTGGACATCGGCCTGGAATGGTATGTCCTCCCAATGTTTCTAAATTATATTTTCCATTTGATCAATCAGACCCCTTATATAATAAATATAAGAAAACTAATTTTTCTAACAGCTGGTTCTGTTTATCTAGTGTGCCTCTAAGAATAATACAGCAGCTCTGAACCAAAAGACACTGGGAATTATCAAGGACCACCCTGAGATTGAGGAAGTGATTTGGCCAGTAGGAGGCGCTCCTCTGGACCTGCCCGTTGATGACCACTTCACACATGTTGTTGCAGACACTGTGCTGGCTGTCAATGACGAGCACTACAGCGTTATCTACCTGGGCACAGGTGAGAGGCTCTGTTTAATGTCCATATTCAGACAGATAATGGGTTATGTATATAAAAGAGGGTTTAGAGAACCAGTAATTCATCTCTGGTACTGAGGGAACCATTTCTAGTACAGTTTAGTAAATAGACAAAAATACCCATTGTGTATATATCAGCCTTGGAATGTAGTCACCAAGCAAATACACTGTAGAATCAGAAACCACATTAAAATAGCCTTGTTCTCCAAGACCTGGGTTTTCCATTGCAGTAGGGCAGTTATTTAAGCTTTTAAGCTCCCT